>JYDV01000018.1:305250-485686 GCA_001447645.1 Trichinella pseudospiralis
AAAAGTGTCTCTGATTATGTAAAATTGAAAATTAACACAAATTGATAATAATGTTAAATAATTTTCGATATGAAAAACAACACATTTTCTAACATGCATAACAGAAAATACTTAGCCGGTAGTGATATTAGACCTGTTGTGTTGACAAAGATGTTCAACGCCTTGCGCAAGTGTAAATTGAAAAATTGAGCCTATTCCACAGTTTTACATAAGTAACTAATCAAATAACAAATGAAAATATTGATCTTCTGAAACAGTACAAGTTTTAACTGTATATAACTTAAAACTTTGTTAAAATAGTTTTTCAATTTTCATGTTCATATTAAAATTACAAAATGTGAAAATACTTAATTATGCTTGTATTCATGCAGAAACATCAGTAATATAAGTATTAATATTAAAAGTTTTACCTAGTGCAGTTTTTTTCACATGAACTTTAGTTGCGCACTTCTACAATGAATCGTCTATCATTGAAATGAGATTTGAACAACCATTGATACAACCTTTGCTTCACTCTGATTGGTCTGTTAGATTGCAACTTTCTTATCGTTGATTTGGCAATGAATATACTGTACATTAATTAGGGAAATTTTAAGTATTAATTATAATTTTGTAATTTTATTTTTGAAATGTACTTTACCATTATCTTAAATTAATTTTTCACACATCCATATTTTACATTTGTAATTATATTATTTCCATTTGTCGTGAAGATGCAAATTTTGGGAAATTTTTGTTTGCAGCATGGTCAACAAGGAGTTGTCATCACATTTTTGCTTTATGCATTTTCTTCAGCAATTAATCCAGTGGTCACAAATATGGCACATAAATCATGATGACACATCAAGTCAAAAACATTGACCAATTCAACCAAAGATGCACATTAAGAAATGCTAAATTACCCAGAGGAAAAACAAGCAGACAAAACCTCCCTGAAAAACAAAAATACTGTGCAACTTTCCTATGAATTAAAATAGGCAATGTGCCAAATTTAGAGGACATTAATTTCACAACTATTGGCAGATGCCGCTGAAACTCTGCATAACAAATATATCATTTACAAATGTGACTGATCAACAACGAAAAAAAGTAGAAACTTCAAAGAAAAGGTTTTCGGCGATTTTCGTAAAACAACCAAACGCAAAGATAATAATTACTGAACCACAGCATAATCTTCAATACTTTACAGATGAAAGTCAGTATTTTTCTCAGATAATTTCTGAACGCTCCTCCCGACCCCCCCCCCCCCCCCCTGGGAAATATTTTATGCAACTGTCAGTAATGCCCGTAGATTAAGCGTCCTAGAGGATGGCTAGCCTACTAGTGTTGAATCTTCTGGATATAAAGTATTGTTTCTTGTATACGTACCTGATACTTACCGATTGGGCTTGTATACTTACCTTATGCAACAACCGCTTGGATACAGGATTCATCGATGACTGCTGGCGATGACTTCGTACCAACTTAACGCGGCTTAAATAACACTCGCTCAGGGTGGTTGGATATGGGGGTATTCAGGAATACGGAGCTTAAATTACAATCGTGCATAATGGTTGTAGGGGGTGGCGGCCGGGTATACGACGCTTAAATGACACTCTCAGGGTGGGTGGAGACGGAGATAGATGGGTATACGGAGCTTTGAAGTTTGCAATCAGATATACGTAGATACACCTACTGGATAAAAGTTAGCAAGATTTGGTGATATTGTCCTTATAAGTAGGAAAGAATCACGAGTAAACAGCAGTTCAGAGAAATACTCAGATTTATATCAGATGACAATAAATAAGCGCTGTTCATTCAGCTCAAAAAAAGGGCTGGGCAAAATTTTCAGTTGAGCGCCATCTCTGTTCAGCTTAAAATCATTATAAGCTTGATGATGGAGATCGTCAGACAAGAAAGCAGTGCAGGACAGCGAAGAGGAAAGAAAGGAGGGAGAAGTTGCACGATGGAGGTTGAAGCTGTTAGAATGTGAATCGCTTTATATAATTAGCGATTATAAATATTGTCAGATTTGCTGAAGATGAAATTATTTTCTCAATGCTAGGAAAAAGTGCATCTATAAGTCAGGGTTACTGGCAATATAATGGCATCATAGGTTCCTTCACGAGTCGATTTCAAGCATGAAGGTGATGTTAGTGCCTTGCTGAGAGTTTCAAGAGTGGTAGATAAAAGTGTGCTGTCTAGCTGACAGCAGGTCACCTACGTCAAGCATGTAGGGTTGCGATCGCAGTATCTTGTTTGCAAGCATGTCCATTGAACAACTTACAGATGGAAACAGAAGAAAAGATACTGTTACTGATAACACTAACGTTTCAAGGAAAATTCATTTGCATAATTGAGAAACAACTCTCATACAGTGCTATTCGTCCTAGACTTTCTTTTGTGAAAGACATTCTCTATTTCGTTTGGAAAGTGGGATTTGAATAAATTAAAGTCAACATGTCCAGCAACGTAAAATATTGAAAAGATCTACATTTATAGCATAAAACTATAAGATATCGTAAAGTTATTACTTACAAAATGATCGCAAACTTAAAGGAAAAACTTCAAAAAATATAAATATTACATTACTCAGTTACATAAGGAAATTTTAATATACATATATCTGTTGTTACTCATAATTCAAATTAATTACAATATATGCGAACAACATGCAACTTACCAAAAATAAAGGTAATTACAAAATATATTTAAAAAATTTTCAACTTACCAACATCAATATCTTCCCATGATCTGGTTCGATGATTCTTCTTGTGCAGCTTTCTTGAATTGCTTGAATTATATTCATAAAGTAAAAATTAATGAAATAACAAATCCAATTTCTTTCATGTCTGTATCTGGATTTCCATTGGAAACATCAGCACTTTATCACCATCAATGAATGATCGTTGTCAACGGACACAGGAACTGTTCAATGCTTTTTTTTTGTAAAGTCTCTGGATAGAAATAAAACTAAAAAGTAATCTATTAACGGTAATGTTTATTCAAAAATAAAGTTTTCAATACTAGACCACGGGATTACAATGATAATCAATCACACAGCGCTGCGTCGTAACGGATATAGTAGTGCAGGATAAAATAAAACGTTGTGCAATGCAGCAAATAAGCCGCTGCGGAGCAATGGTCGCGGTGCACGATAAAACTGCATTGCTGCACAATAGAAAATAACCCGGTACCTAGTAGTGGCATTATGCAAAATTTTTGCGATGTAAATAATAAGTCGCTGCGGAGTTGTGCGATAAAATTGAAGTGCTGCGCCATAGAAAATAACCCAATACTGAGTAATTGGGGGCATGTAGGTAGTATGAATATGCAAAATTGATGCAGTTTAACAATTAAACCGCTTCACAGTGAAAAATCTAGCCTTTTGTAGTAGAAGCAGACCGCTATATGACTAAGAGCAACAAGCAAAAATCTGTAAAAATAAACTGCATCAAACAAACTGAGAACATCAGATAAAGAAAATTCAACAATAAAACTGCTGCAGTTGTAATCGATCTTGTAACAAGCAGTAAGCCACTTACTTCTTCACAATTTCAAGAAAACAATAAAAATGTGAAAAATGAACTTTCGCCAAATGATGACAACATGCATCACCGTTGAATGTTGTTTTGATGGTATTTTGAAAGATTCGTTTAAGCAAGCAAAATTCGTAAATAAAGCATGATAAAAGTTGTGCCGATGCTTAATCGATAAACTGATAACTTTTCAAGATGAAGGCAAAAAAAATAATGTTTTCTGAAAGCTTTTTCAAATAACCTAATAATAGCAGAATGTGCTTTAATTGATAATAAAATCCTTTCAGGAAAAATCAAATGCTTTCAATTAAGTGTATCAATTAATTAATAGTGGAGAGTTAGTGCAATTGAATTTAATTTTGTAATTACAACATAAATAAAATTCACGCTAAAAATGAATTTAAGTAATGAGCATGCAAAAAAAGACCATGTAGAAATCATGCCAAAAGGCTGCACAAATAAGCTCATCGCCGTTCTCTTCGATAATTTCAAAGATAACGCAATTGTGAAAAATTATATTTTTTTATGATAATCATATAATGTAAAATGATATGCATTTTGTTATGATACATTGATTGCAGTGACAAGAAAAAAAAATTTCTTCCACTTTTTCCTTGTAAAATTCACATTATCAGTTGTTGTTTTAATGTTGATAAAAGAGAATATGATAATCAAAACTTATCCAATTATTGAAAAATTAGTTTCTTAAAATTGGTGCATGGATTTGTTTGTCAGAGCTGAATTTTGACATATTAAATGTATGCTTGTTGTTTCAGTTTCAAACAAATGTTGGTAAAAAGTTGATTTTGTTAATTTTAGCGGAAAAATGTTCTTCCATAAATATAGAATATTTCGAGGATGCCGAATAGTAGTAGTGCCTGCATAGCAAGAGAAAATGTAAAAAATGGAATTCAACGCACTGTTTTTTCTGAATGTTTTGTAAAAAGCTGAATATTGATATTCAAGCAACTTCAATATAGAAGAGAAATAAATAAATGAGATTTTTTCTATTCGAGTAAATTGAAAATAATCACCTGCAGCATTTCTAATTGTATTGATTAAGCATGGGAGTTGAGTTTTGAAAATTTACTGCAAAACTTATTATTAAAAGTATTTTTTTTTGAAGCGTTAAACAATGCCAATTCAAATAAACGGAAATTTAAATATGCTATTCTGTATTTCAAATTTTGAAAAATAATAATAATTGTTAGAAAGTGAAGTAAAGAAAGCACATTTTGAAAACAAAATTTAAGAAATACATAGGGAAATATTCTTGATCTTAAAACACTTTTCCATTTTTAATTATTATCATCTTCACATTATGATATTTCTTTTATACAATTTTCTTCGCAATTATTTTTTTATAATTTAATAAATTATATTTCCGTAAGCTTTCGTAAGTGTGAAGGAAAGTTGAAAAAGCAATCGCAAGCAAGCAAGGAGTGCTGGTGTAAAAAGCGGCAAAACGTCAATACTTGAATTTTTACATGGAAATATATTTTTCATTTTTCAACGAATACTGTTCAACTTTATTTCTGTACCTAGTGATTGAATTTAAATATGCTAGCACTGCGCTGAGTACAATTTGCAATCTACTGAAATATTTGATTTTAATAATCCATTTCTCTGCCACACTACCACATGCTAAGTTTCCTGTGTTCATCTGTTGTAATGATTTTGAAAAATAAGAATAAAATTGATGTTCTTCCTTATTATAATGCTGCAGATAATGTAGATGCACAAAACTTAATAATGGATTTCTTGTAGAAAAAGGTTTTAAAAAGATTAAGCATCAACGAAGAAAAAAAACTTAAAAGCATATCTTAACAGCACTATTTTTTCAGACAATTAAAAAATGGATTTCCGGAATAGAAAAATATAATGCAAAAAGCATTTTCTCTTCGTGAAAAATTATCACATTTTAAATTTTGCACATCAACTCCTCCCTCCTACATTTTCTACTATCACGCTTTATTGAACAATAAAAAGAATAAATAATGGTGAGCTCGATTTTTATTTAATTTTTAATTTAATTCGGTAAAACTCAGTATACTAAATGAAAAATATTGTAAAAAAATTATTATTACTATTATTATATTAAAATTCTTTAATTACTGCGCAACATTTGAAACACTCCCATTAGAGAAAATAAATGCACATGTAAATATTTAATGGCGATGAGAGAAAATTTTTTGACCAAAGCACATATATATATATATATATATATATATATATACATTTATAGATTGAAAACATTGGTGAACCATACATCGCAACCGCAGCAGCAGGTGAAAATATTGCTGCAGACGGTTATGAATATATGCTATCAGCTATACCATTCATTATTGCAAGTGTTTTCATTTGCGTCATAAGTGGGCTTTCTTTGATAGCATTGAAAAGTTGCAAAAATAAACGAAAACAAGATAACTTTATATCAGGTAAATAAATTTCAATTATTAAAATAAGAAAAAAAAATACATACTAATCTGTCAAGGATAGTGGTAAAAAACAATGTTTTTTTTTAAAAATTTGTTCAGGTTTAGCGACCAGTTGTCTGATGCTAGGAATAGGCCATTGTATCATGTGGACGAGAAAAATTGTGATGAAACACAAAAGTACAACTGTAATACCCAGGCGACAGTGTATGCTTGAAAGTGCGCATCATTTTTTCAATAAAATAGGCGAATATTCTTCGGCCGGATTTATCCTACTGTTGTCAGTGGATCGTTGTATAGCCATACTATTGCCAGCCCTGTATCAACAGTTCACTGTCAACAATTGTCGCCAACTTGTGATTATCAATTTTGCATTTTCAACTTTAATCTATTTAATTACACTGCTAATGCCAATTTACCTATCCGATATTGATGAACTAATATCTGCCCATTGCCTATATTCAGAAATATTTACCCCAAGAGGTAGAAAGTTGAATTCAATTTTAATACTGTGCATGCACTACGCTTCGGTTTTGTTGTTCATTGTAGCAGCATCTGCAATGCGGTATATTCAACGAAGACAACAACAACTGCAAAATACTATTCGTCAATTGCAATGGAAACTTGAAAAACGACTAATAAACGTTGTGTTCATTTTATTACTGTCCACAATTGTAACCAGCGTTCTGCCGATGACAATTGCACGCGTTGAATCGTGGAATTTTAAAAGTTTAAAAGATATAGCAGAATATTTGTTTCCAGTTTTGCTTTCTTTGGAAATTGCAATCTATTGTATTGTGAATAAGAGAATAAGAATGTCAGTATTGCAGTTGTTCAACGGCGAAATGAGACGCATCACAATGGTCAGAAAAGTTTTCACAAGATCCAATGCACCACCACCAGCCGTTGATACAACGATGGCAACTGTTGATCACCAACTTGCATAAACTATGACATGAAAATATTCCAATATCAAATATTTCAAAATACCTTTTTCATCCTGTTGTAGCACAGATCATGCACATGCAAAATTTTCGCTTCAATAAACATTTCAAATGTCAATGCAATTGCATATTGTGTGGGAAGAGATAATTTTAGACCAATAAAAAATAAAAGAGGCTTGTATTAATCACAAAAATAATTTAAAATGAAAAGCAGCACAAATGATCAATACAAGTTAACGAAGTGACAAACAACCACAAATGAAATGTTTTTTTTTTTTTTTGTTTCACATGTTGGAAATTTTGAAATAGAACAAGTAGTGCAATTTTAAAACTTTAAATATAATTTTTCTTATTTTATTCAATTAAAAGAATTTAATTTGCCAATATTAGTTATTTAGAAAATGAAAAAATACAAACAAAATAAAGAAGTTAAAGTAAAATAACTCAACCATCCCCTTTTTACTGATTCGCCTGCTTAATGATGGAAAATTTTTGATTGAAAACTGAACAATTAAAGAAAAATTATATTCAATTTATCCCATTTGATGAAAAAATAAATCGAACACTGCTGCACACACACACACACACACACACACACAGTTATAACATAATTTCCTTATTTACATATCGCAATAATTTTGTATAAAATTCACATATTTATATTCCATACATTACTACTCAAACCAATATCATTGCTAATCTTTTTTTTTATCTTTCCATTATAATCATTAATAGTTCATCGTTTCACGTAAGTATATATCAAAGTTCTGAATTAAATAAATATTAATAATCAACAGATTTCATTTTCAACTAATTCTGTTACATAAGTCAATTTTTCATTCACAAAATGAATATCAATTCATCATCCACTTGTACTGCTTAACTCAAATAATCAAATAATTTAAAAAATGACATTTAGCAAATTTTAATTTTCGCTTTTATATTCTACTAAAAGCAATTTTTTCTTTTTAAAAAAACTTATGAAAAATTATGAACAATAATGATTGGCTCACGCTTATGAATCGGCACAATTTTTTCCATTTTTTGTAATAAAATAATAAATGCATTTTCTCTACTGCTTCTCTAATGTATAAAACAAACCACGAGAGAAAAGAAAATTTTTCTCATATGTCTATAAACAATATTACTTACCTTGAACAAAAGTTGAAGCTTGTTGTATAATCAAGTTGCAACTGTTTTGATGCAGTAAAGCGTGTATTATTCAATTTTATTCCATAGTTCAATAATAGCAGCAGATTGCTGCTCATCCAACACAACATTTCTTCAGATGACTACCAAAGAATTACAACTCACCTGGCTGAGCAACCAGAGCACTGCCGAAGAATATGTCAAACAATCAAATTTGCCTTTTCTCATAACTGGTAGTGTTATTTGCATATTGAGCTCACTGTCCTTGATTGCATTTAAAATCTGCAAAATTAGAGCAAAACAAGATTATTATCTATTAGGTAAATATGTTGGTGGTATTTCAATTACAATATACCAAAAATACCTATTGATAACAATTCCAAATTTAAGGATTAACAATTGGCTGTCTGCTTTTGGGAACTGGTCATTGCATCATGTGCATTAGAAGATATGCTGTGCTCTCACAAAGTTGGCATTCTCTAACTCGTCGACAGTGTATTCTTGAAAGTGTACATCATTTTTTCACAAAAATCGGCGAATATTCTTGTGCTGGCTTCATATTCATTTTATCTTCCGATCGTTGCATTGCTCTGACACTACCTAATTTATACAAACAATTTAATACTAAAATGGCGAAATATTTAGTATTGGCAAATTTCATCCTATCCACATTGTTATACATTGCCGTATTGCTAGTGTCGTTGTTTATTTACGATTGCGACGAACTTATTTCTAATTATTGCTTTTATTCAGAAATATTTACTCCTATTGTGTACAAGCTGAATGCAATTATGATATTGTGCGTTTATTATCTTTCAGCGTTTCTTTACATTGTAGCTTTAATTGGCATGCGCTACTGGCAGAAACATGTTCAGCACAACAGCATTCGTCAACTTCAACTTGTACGAGAAAAAAAAATTATGAAAAATATGGTCATCTTTCTCGTATCCACAGTCATCGCTGGCATCTTGCCTATGACAATAATGAGCCTCAATGCGTGGAATTTGAAAAGTTTGAGTGACTTATCCACATACTTTTGGATATTGAATCCTATATTTTTTTCATTAGAACTTTTAGCATATTCTATTAGTAACAAGAAACTGAGAACATTGCTGTTTCAGATGTGCATTCGTAAATTGAATGCTATCAAATTATTCAGAGTTAAATGTTTTAAACATTGCAATTCCACTACTGTTACTACAGTAGCAACAAATGTAGCACATACATAAAATAAATTCACTCAACTGAAGTAAAATGTTTCACATCAACAAAGACAAAGAATCGTCGTCGCACAGTGAAGCGTTTCTTCCGCACAAATATCTCATTTATATCGAGCTGTATATATATAATCAAATAAAATTGAAATTCATTATGAAACGTTTTTGAAACTGCACAAAAGCCATCTAATCAAACTGCAACCGTTTCAATTAATTCAAATCAAAATTAAACTCTTACCTTTTTTTATCACAATCAAACACTAACCTTCTTTATCTTCAAGCAAGCATAAAAAAGTATTTGATTGCTGCTTTTCACGTCGTCATAACAACATCATAAAATGCGCCGTAATTTAGTCTTAATTAGATAAAGCATTCTACCGTAACAATTAACTGAAATTAGGATGCAACAACCACTGGTTTATGCTGTTCGCTTTCAAAACAAGAAAATGAAAAACATAACAGAAAGCATAATCAATAAATAAACGAATTCAGAAAAAAGTTATTTTGTTGCATTTCCAGCATAAATTTATTGTACATTGACAAATATTGTAGATAATGTAAAAAAGGTATATAATATTTGATTAATTAAATGCTGAAAAAAATTTCCTTTTGAATAAATTTGTTTTTTTTTGGCCGTGAATTGAACACGTCTTCAATGTTGCCATACAAAATGCCGCAATTAAAAATTGATCTTGCGCATAATATTACTGTAAATTTACAATAAGTTACCGTATAGTGTTAAAAATGGTGGTGTTTGTTGTAGTTGTTGGATAATTGAATTGAAATTTTCCAACAACGCTTGCAAAGTTGCATCAGTGGAAATGACTTCAAATCGACGCAGCCGAGTTCAAGTGGGCCAGTTGTCGGATGATTTCTTGCGACTGGAAGTATCATCACCCGTGACGCAGAATCAGGCCGATGCAAATGCGGCGGCGGCTGCTGCTGCTGCTGCTGGCACAAACGTGGCTTTGTACAGCGCATTCGTGCCGCCCAGAACCAGAGGTCGTCTGGTGATTACGATATTTGAGGCGAACTTGACGAAAAATTACGGTCTCGTCCGTATGGACCCGTATTGTCGTGTACGCGTTGGCAACGGCTTGTTCGAAACGCCTACAGATCCAGGCGGCGGCAAGACGCCGAAATGGAACCGCAGCATACAGTGCTATTTGCCGGACGGTTTGGATTCGATTTATTTGGAAATTTACGACGAACGGGCATTTTCGTTCGACGAGCGCATCGCCTGGGCTCACATCCTGCTTCCCAAGGCAATATTCGACGGCCAAGCAGTGAACGAGTGGTTTCCGTTGTCCGGAAATCAAGGCGATGGCAAAGAGGGTGTGATCAATTTGCTGCTCTCTTTGGAGCCGGTTCAGATGATTTCACAACAACAGCCGGTTCTGTTGGTTCCAGTTGTCGACAGCAGTGCTTTTCACCAAACGCTGCCTCGCTTCACGCAGACCGACGTCAAAGAGTTGCACGACATGTTTCCAAACTTGGACGAGGACGTTATTGTTAGCATTCTGGAATCGAAAAATGGCAACAAAGAAGCGACCATCAACGATCTGCTTGCTTTGAACAGTGAATGAACGAATGATCATCGTCGTTCATCAGTTAGTTTTTTTTTCATTCTCTTTTTCAACTTGATGTGAAATTATTAGTAAATTTTTGTTCGAATAAAATCATCATTTGTCGTGGGTTTATTATTCATTGCTTTGTTGTTTTGCTGATTGCGTTGTGTCGCATAATTTTGTTTTTCATCCAATTTTACAAAAAGTATTATTATTATTATTATGTACCAATCTAGCTAGGATGTCGACCAATGTTAGCGGCGTTAAATATTCCATCATTTTACCAACTTACAACGAAAGGGAAAATTTACCAATTTGTGTTTGGCTTTTGGACAAATATCTGAGCAAGTCGAACGTGGATTACGAAGTTATCGTTGTGGACGACAACAGTCCAGACGGAACGCAGCAAGTTGTGAAACAGTTGCAAGTGATCTACGGCAACGAGCGGATCCGTTTGAAAGCAAGAAAAGCGAAGCTGGGTCTGGGCACAGCGTACGCCAGCGGCCTGCAAGAAGCCACGGGTGAATTCGTCGTGCTCATGGATGCGGACTTGTCCCACCATCCCAAGCACATCGTCGACTTCATTGACAAACAAAAGCAAGCTGATTACGATATTGTACTCGGCAGCCGGATGTTGACCGGCGGAGGAGTGGCCGGCTGGAATTTGAAACGCAAAGTGGTAAGCCGTGGGGCGAATCTGCTTGCCGACATAACGTTGCAATTGCACGTAACCGACGCCACTGGTAGTTATCGGCTCTACAGACGAAATGTGTTGAAAAAATTGATCAGTCAAAGCGTCTCCAAAGGCTACGTGTTTCAGGTGGAGATGCTCGCCCGAGCCAGGGCAGCCGGCTTCACAATTGCTGAAGTGCCAATCGTGTTTGTCGATCGTTTCTACGGTCAGTCGAAACTGGCAACTTGTGAAATAATTGGTTTTCTCAAAAGTTTATTGTACCTCTTCTTCTACGGATGTTGATCTGTCAGATCCACAAAAGGTGATAGTTTGCAAAAAAAAAATAATAATCTCTACTATTTTTATTAAAAATAAAAAAAATTGAAAAGATACGCTGCTTCTGTTGCATCGTTGAAATAATATTCATATTTTTCTTGCCATTGATGACGACGCAGACGGTGCTGCTGTAACAGCTTTGAAAGAATTGAACTTGTCCACTTGCTTTTTGATTTCCTTAGTCTGCTGATCAATCCACTGCAGCATGCCCAACTGCTTGTACATGATTTCCGCAATGTGCAACGTCTGCAAACACAACACAGCCAATTTGAAAAAGAATTAAATTCAATCAATCACAGATTATTATTATTATTATAACATATATATATATATATATATCATTTAAAAAAAAAGACTAACCTGATTCAAGCCAACATGCTGCTGACTTGCAGTTTTCACACGTCTCGATACGTGACTCATGTCTTGTTCCATTTGCTTCAACTGAGCATCCAACTGCGCCTGCAGACGAAGCCTGAAAAAGAAAATTTATATAAAAATTTCAACAAAAACCAAACTCGTCACATTTGTTCACGTTGGTGATCCGCTTGATTGGTGGAAGATTTCAAATCGTCATCTCTGACAAAATCCTTCTCCAAAACGCTTATAATTTGATCCAATTCATTCTGCTGTTGATTGACAAAATCCAGATCATATTCAATACTTTTTTGTTGAGTTTCGATCAATTTGAAATCTTCACTCAATTTGGCAATCTGTAAATTAAATTTCAAGTTAAAAAATTGAAATATTTGAAAAAAGAAAAACAACAGCATTTGTTGACTGGATTTCTGTTTGCACAATTTCAATATTGCCTAACCTTATCACCGTTGTCCATCAAAAGCCGATCCCAAGCGTTGACTCGAGTTGCTAGGTCGAAAAATTGTTGCTTCTGCTCTTCCATATCATAAGTCCACTTGTTGATCAAATCCTCCAGTGATTTATAATTCAATTCTTTTATAGCTGGACTGAAGCAAAAAAAAACAAAATAAACAGAACCACACCCCGTCAAAATTATGAATATTAATAAAATTCAATAAATAATTCTTACACTTCCTTAGCATTTGCAGATGTAGTTGTAGTGGTCAATGTTGTCGTGGTTGTACTTGTTTTATCAAGTAAAGTCGCGTCAGCTAATAAAAGTTTTTTTTTTTAATACAAATGCAAATAAAATACTATCAGAGCAAATAAATAAATAACTGATAACAAATACAAAACTCACCTGATGATGCTGCTGTTGTTGTTTTAGCTAAAAAAAATACAACAAGATATTTTGTTATTAAGCAAAAAAATATGACAAAATATGACTTCTTGTAACAAATTTACCAAAAATATCGCTTGCATTCAACGACGAAGTGGTGGTAACCGCAGATGAAGCAGAAGTAGTGGTTGTGAGCACTAAGCAAAGAAGAAGAAGAAGAAGAAAAAACCGTAAATTAAAGCAACCGTAAATTTTGCATTTGTGCATCTTACCTGATGTCTGGGCAACAGTAGTCTGAAGTGGCGCTGAAATTAATTAATTCAGCATTTTTTTAAAATATTAAATCAAAAATTTTAAAAAAAGTTGTACAAAGTTAACAACATACCCGGTGCTGCTGCTGATGTGCTGACAATTGCGGATGATGTTGTTGTAGTTGTCAATGCAGGTTCAGTCGTTGGAGCCGAAAAAGCTTTTGTAGTTGTCGCTGATAAAATAAATAATCGTCAAAAATGAAATCTAATTTGTTTATGAATAAATATTTTTTTACTGAGAAACGAAAAAGCTGGAGCCGACGTGACTGTAGCAGTAGCAGTTGCAGCAGTGGTGGTGGTGCAGGTTGCAGCAGCAACAGCAGCAGCAGCAGCAGTAGTAGTAGTAGTAGTAGTAGTAGATGTTGCGGATGGCTGAGTTGTAGTTGCTATTAAAAAAATGAAATATATACAACAATAACACAGTAATAATAGAATGACAAAATTCATTCCATTACAAGCAATGCTACTAGCAAGTCCTGCAAACAAATTTTGCGTTGCTGATAAGGATGATCCACTGCCAGTGGTTGCTGAAAATGAAATTATTCATCAAATTAATTATCAGATAAAAAAAGATTGAATAAAAATTGAATACTTCCAAAAAGGGATAACGACTGTGGTGCAGTAACGGCAGCAGCTGTGGACATGGAAGCAAAAATGTTTTCCGTCACCACAGGTAAAGCAGCAGCAGCAGTAGTAGTAGTAGTACTAGTAGTAGTAGTAGTAGTAGTAGTAGTAGTAGTAGTAGTAGTTGTTGTTGTTGTTGTTGTTGTTGTTGTAGTTGTTGCAGTAGTAGCAGCAACAGTCACTTTGGGTGTCAAGCCGAAAGATGGTTTCGGCAGTGAATTTGCCGCAGATGCAACCGGTGTAGAAGCAAACAAAGGTGGTGTATTGGTGATTGTCAGAGCTTTGCTTGCAGATGCTGGAGGAGCAAAGTTGAACAGTGACGGAGTACTGGCCGCTGGTGTAGGAAAACTTCCAAACAAAGGTGCTTTTCCAACGGTCGCGCTGTTTGCTAAAAATGAAATCAATTAACCGTTTTGATGAACTTGATTTTGATTGAATGAAAATTAATTTGACCATCGTAAAAATTAGCAATGTTAAATGATAAAAAAAATAAATTGACAAACTTTTATTCGTGATTCCAGAGAAAGCATTTGCGAACAAATTCACAGATCCAGCACCAGCACCACTAGTAATAGTAGCAGCAGTAGTTGCTGCTGAGGTCGCTGCTGGAGCCGTACTGCTGGCAACTGTTGTTTGTGTTGGTGTTGCAAATGAAGCATTGGGTGCATTTCCAAAAATGGAACCAACAGCCGTATTACTACTATTGGCAAACAAATTTGGCACGGACGATGTTGTCGTACCAAATAAGCCTGTGCCAGGGGTGCTCGTAGCCGTAGTAGTTGTTGTGAACAGAGAAGACGGCTTGGTTCCTAGTTGATTTGGCTGCTGCCCTTGTTGAGCAATTCCAAAAAATGCCGAACCTGTTGATGGTGCATTTCCGAAGATGTTGCTTGCCAACGTCGAAGAAGTTCCAAATATGTTGGTCGAAGCGGATGTGCCTGTCTGCGAACTCTGCGGAAACAAAACTGACGGTGCACCAATACCACTGCTGCTAACAGCGGTGCCTCCGAACAGACTGGTCGAACCAAATATATTCGTCGCTGCTGTCGTGCTGGCTGGGAATGAAGTGGATGTCGCCGGCTTTTGACCAAAAATTGAAGATGCATCAGATAACGACGAAGTAGTGTTCAATTCTTCAAATGTAACACAATAAAATTATTAAAATCAATTTCATCGATCACTGTTTATTCTGAAAATAGAAACTTCAAATTTTTTGTTTACTAAAAGTAAATGTGCCAACAGAAGGTAAGCTGCCCGCAGCAGCCGAAGAAGCAACCGGCTGACCGAACAAGACAGGAGCTGCGCTGGTTGCAGAAGCTGCACCAAAAGTTGAAAATGTTCCTAAAAATTATTAAAATGCAATGTAAAATAGTTTAGTTTGAATGGCGTGTTTAAAATAAAACTTAAAAAAAAAATATTCTCAATTTGAAAATCAATTACCTGGAACTGATGAAGGCTGCGTTGCAAATGCAGACAAATTGCCAAACAGTCCACCACTAGCTGGAGCAGTCTTATTTGGCGCAGCTGCTGTTGCTGAAAAACAACAATAATCATTATTGTCATAATTATGATTAATAGATAAAGAAAAATAAGAAAAAAAAATTATCATACTTCCGAACAGGGGCGCTGCTGTACTGGTGGTGGATGAAGCTGTAGTTGTAGTGGTAGATGGTAATTTAAAGGAAAACATTGTTGCCTTTCGGTTCTTCAAGAAGTTCTTTCAAACTTCAATACACCGAACAGATAATAACAACTTCAAAACAAATAATAATATTAATAAAAGAGAAAATAAATTTCAGCGACAATAATACGCTTCTCAAAGTGAACATGAATCGAAATATCAGTTTCCTTATTTGTTTATTCACTTTCTCAGTTCAACAATCAACAAAGGCAACTTAAGCAGAGAAAAAGCACTGATTCTTTTCTTTCTTTTTCGCTCTTATTTAAATTTGAACGCATGCATTTGCATTTCATTCATAATTTGTCAGCTGTTTCCGTCTCGAGCTCTTTCAGCAGTTTGTAAAGATCAGCTGCTTCAACGACATCGCTAAATTCCAAACAGAATGTCTGCGCTTCTATCATAATTTCCTGAAGTCACATTGTTGTTAATAAATTTATTTTATTTTATTTATTTGAAAAAAATAAAATCACCTTACTTCAACTGCAAGCAATTTTCTGTTGAGCAATGATACAGTGAACAATGAAATCAGTCGGACCAGATTCCCTTGAACAAAACGATCTTTGGCTTGGCTGCAGAAGGCAAAACACTGAAGAACAAATTTGAGCAAAAAACCACAGGGAAGACTGGTACCCTAAAAATTTCAAATGGCAATTATGCATAAAAATTCATTTTCAAAAATGCTTAATCAATTCGTCATAACACACATCTCTACACAAACAGTTATAAAATAGTTCAGTTTTCGCATATAAACTACATTAATAAACACATTTACATAAAATACACTGAATAAAAAACTTGCTTGTTTTGAAGCCAATCTGTTGACAACCTCCAAACTTTGCAAAGATATTTTTATACACAACAACTTTGAAAAATACCTAAAAATAAATGATTGAATGAATAAAAATATACATGCATAAATCTTCTCTATTCGTTTAATGGTAATTTTAAGATTTACATATGAAAACTTACTCGTCTGCACGTTGAATGGAGTTCAATTTAAGTAAAATTTCAACTGAAATTTGTGGATTAAGTTCAACCAACGCTGAAAACTGTAAAACAACAATTAATAAACACAACATTAATAACATTAAAAAAACAAACAAACCTGGTCTGAATTCAAATCGATATTGTTTAAAAACAGTTCAAAGCGATCGCCACGAATAATTTCAATCAATTGAGCAGCATTTTTTAAAGGCAGTGTGCTCTCGAGAGCTGTTTTAAAAATTTCCATTGCCTGTTCCAATTGTGCATCAAAAATACGATCTGACAATTGCTCAGGTACAGACGTTTCCGCAGATATAGTCGACATGGGCAACATCAAAGGAGTTAAGTAATATGCAGACGACGGGTCCATCCAAATCAACTGTTCATTGCATAATATATTGAATTAAATTTATAATGCGAATATAGAATATCAAAATCGACGCTTACATCGTTTGGAGAATAATACAAACTTGGTCTTGGAATTTCAAAACGCCATCTTAACGAATCCACGTCAACAGGCAATCTGTTGAGCAGTATCTCATCACCGAAACAAACCAAACTCTGATAAGGTGCAACATATCTGGGAGAAATAAATAAAGAAAAAATAGCAAATTAATTTTTAATATAACACTTAATGTATGTTCAATTACTGTTCATATTCGTCAACTCGAAATCCGTCACTTCTGGCAGATGTTTGCAAAAAGTTTAACACATGCCTTTTTGTTTGAATTTCAAATTCTTCAACATTGACTTCCTTAAAAGTACACAGTGAATTACCATGCGGTGTACACAATTTGTTGTTCACAACAAATTTCCAGCATACAACGTCGTCGAGAGAATTCTGTGAAACTACATCACTTGGTTTCATTGCCATCACCGATGATATTCCACGTGTGATGAGAGTTTTCAAAAAAATATATTCCACATTTTGCAATAATTTGTACGAACGATTCTGCAACGTCACTGTTTCATTCTTCTGAAACAAAATTTAAAAATAAATTGAACATCATTTAGATACTGTAAATATAAAAAGAAAACTTTTACCAGAAGAATGCAAAACAACGGTGAAAAGATGTGCTTGGTCGGGCATTCGTTGTTAAAAATTTTGAACAAAAGAAACAAGCTAACAATACGTATTAACTCTGATGTAAAATTCGGAATTAGTAACAAGTTTCCAAGAGAAGTGGCTACATCAAACCACTTCACTTCAGGAAACGACTTTTCAAATTCAGTAAAAATCCATTCGAACGTTTCAGATGAATAGCTTGACAGTATTCTAAAATTTAAGCACAAATTTTATCTTTCAATAATACTAAAATCACAAATTATAAAATAATTTTAATTTTCTGCATTTATATTGTCTTCAGTGTTCAACAACGTACTTTTGTTTTACAAAGACAATAAGTTTTTTCGAATATTTAACATTATAATTAATTGAAATGCAGTGTGAACGTGCACTGAAATGTGTATTAATTTTTGGAAAATATTTAAACTTTAGAAAGACAATAATATCATTTAATAACAATTACACTTTATGTATTATCTATTTAATAAATATAAAACATGACGCGGCCAAATAATGGAACATCATTATACAATAGACAAATATACACGAAAAACTAAATAAATAAAATTTTCCACTATTTTCTACACAAAAACAATACTAACCTCATTAATTCGTAAATGTCATCGTTAATCAAACCGCAGTTTCTTGGCGATGCCATGCAAATACTACTCTACGAGAAACATAAAGATAAAATTCACAAAACCATAAAACTGCCGCCATAAAATGTACAGTTAACAAAGAACTCACCTGTAGAACTTTCAAAAACAAATAAAATCAATCAACTGTCCCATTCCGATGGTCTCCCTGAAAGCAGTGAATAGCAATGTTTCAAATCAGTATTGATTCCACAATCACAACTATTAAATACTACAAACAAATTCCACACAATACAACTACGTCCTCATTTGAAAACTTAGGCGTCACGTAAGGATTGAATTTCAAAGAACGCACGCTCAAAATTACAAATATATACATTCATTTTCTTGCAAAAAGTTTCTGATTACTGTAAAAAAAAGTTTATTTTGCTTCTTAATTAACAACAAAGCTTAAAACTTTCTTCAAAACATGCACTCGCCCAATGAAAACACATCAAATAAATGACAAAAAATAAATACTTGCACAACTGTCAACTGAAATGTATAAAACTTTCCAACCAAAAATTTACAGTATGTGCAGTCAAGAACAAACCGATTAACAAATGAAAAGCATTTTGTATTGCCCTACAAAAACAATACCGTAATGGAAAACAGAAAATATGAAAAATTAAGAAATATCTAATGATATGATTTTCCGCTTCATAATAAAACTTACTACAATTAAATAATTCAAGTTTAAATTGAGTTAACAGTGTTCATCATTAATTCACATATTTTGCATACGGTAACTGGTAATTTTATACAGTATATAAAATTAAAGTAAATGCAAATAAAGATGTCTAAAGTTGCCATAATTGATTAATTTGTGTCTATATTATTTATCCATAGCATCTTTTGAAAGAATAATTAGCAAGTTTTATAAAATTTAAGTATAATAGTGATTATTACGGTAATTAAGGAAGAATTGATCTTACTTTATTTATTATTGTAGCTATTTTGCTGACGTAGAATTTTCACGAATTCTGCATGCATTAAATTTGATCTCTTTCATGATATTTCGCATATTATTTTTGAGTTATTTAAATTTATAATAATAAATTATGTTTAGTGAAATGAATTTTCTACCAAAGATAGAGACGCATGTGGATTTCGTGGGGCAGAGTTTGGCGGAAAAGATCTATTGGACAGTGATAACATTGTCGGCTGCTGCTGGATTCATATTCGGTTACGCATTTCAAATGTTCTCCATCACGGTTTTGAGCACATTATCAGGCTTCGCACTGTCCTGCTTGTTGATACTTCCACCTTGGCCTTATTTACGTCGTCATCCTATCAAATGGTTGAAACACCAACCTGCTGGTGGTGGTAGTCACAAGAGAAAGAAAAATTAACATTTAAAACGAACGCAGTTTCGAACAAAACTGTCATTTTTTGTTAATTTTTATTAAACATGTGAACTTCAGAAAAATTGCTTCATAATTAACTGTAAGCTGAAAGTAATATATGAAACGTATCAGTTGCTGTGTTCGACTTGTTTGGGTAATGCATCAGTTGTGTGCATGTCGGTAATTGTGTGCGTCGTCATATCCCACAAATATCTGTTGTAAAGTACGGTTATTATCAACGCGGTATCTATGCCAATGACAACACCAGTCATTCGGCGCATCCAGAAGCCGAATGCAGCCATGACAGTGCACGTTCTGTCGATGTACAGCTGCTTTCTGTTGTATCTGAGGCGGTAGCACCTATCTGCTATTTCTTCTTGAGATTTGTTTTTACCATGTGCAATCTGCATCACCGGAGCCATGCACAGGCCTTCATAAATGAATTTTTCACAACAAGCATAGCAACAGGTTAATTCTAATTGAATGAATATTGCTCATACACAGCACACCGGTTTTTATGGTAAATTTAGATCGATCCAGCTTCAACGTTTATAAAGCATTAAAATGTGTTTGACTTTTCCTTATTTAAAATTTTAACAATTAAAGTACACAAAATTTTGCCAACGTCAAACAATAAAATTATTCCTATAAAGAAAAAAATAATAAAAACAAACCTTTAGCAATTTTAAAAGTTATAAAATAAGCGCAATACCGAAACTTCGCGTTTTCTTTCTAAATATGCCGTTGACGTTAAATTAAATTGCAAATATTATCCTTTAAATTAAACACTTTCATTTACGACTATTCACAAACAGTGAAATAAGTTTTAAAAAATCTCACTGCATGAAATCACTATTACCTTACCTAGAAGCATTCCAGAGAGGCCGAATTTTGTTGGCGCCTTTTTGATTTCCACTTTTCGAACAAAGTTCACTGCCGGTGCTACGATCACACTTCCAACAAATGTACCCAACTCAGCCATTTTGTAACCAATGTGCATGCCAAGTTCAATTCTTGGATATGGTATATCTGACATTCGAGATTCAGGAAAAGAAGTGAATGGAAATTGAGTAAAATTTAGAAGCCAACTCGTTCCCATCTGTTGCCTGCAAACTGTTTCAAAATGAACATAAAAAAAACATTCACCACATATATTCATATAACAAGTATGCACAATAAATGAATGTACAGCTGTATAGAACTGTATAGAAAATAAATCAAATGATGCTAGATATGGAAAATAAATTTATTTTTTATTTCAATTTATTGATTAATTAGCTCGAAGTGGTCTGCTTTGGTTGAAGTTGGGTTTGCTTTTTGCAAAACCGCTTTTTGGCACCACGTTCTCGTCTTAAGCGACGCTGTTCCATCTGCATAATCATTTTACGATGCGCTTTCACTCTTTCATTCATTGCCAACTGATCTTTGCGTCTTTTTTCCTCTTGCAACGTCTTCAACATGCTCATCAATTCTGCCGCCTTAAATATAAACAATTTTCATAAGTTCTGTTTTATTTTGGTCAAAAATATCATCACTTGCTTACCTTGCTTTCACCAGGTTCCATGACGACGGCTACGTGTTTGTAAATGATTCTATCCATTGATGAATTATTTTCACTTTTAATACGCTTTTCTTTTGGCTTCAATGCATACGGAAGCTCTTGTTGCAACTGCTTCGGAATAACCAAACGAGTTTTCAAATGTGGATTTCGTTTTATAGGCTAAAAAATAAAATTAATAATCTCCATTTCACTGCAATAATCCATAACTGCTTATTACTTTGTACAAGGAGTCGACGTTCGTCGGCACATCAATGCCACGTTCAAACCTCAACTGACCAACAGTACGCATACCAGTCCATTTGCGTTTTTCGTCGCCAGGTAGAAGTAGATTAGTGACTGGAGCGTAAAAAGTTGGAATCTCAACTGGATACCAAGCTCTAGTGAAGACAATATCTAAAACCAAACAAACAAGAGAATAATTAATAAAAAGTTTTTTTTGAGAAAAAAACATTTTTTCCATGCCTTTGAGCAAAATTTTATCTTCGAATGTAGCTCTAAATGAACCCGGCTGCTTGTTGATCGCTTTTTTAATTTGACCACGCAAACCGCTGACCGTTCGCAAAATAGCTCCTTCGAATTTTGCCACTTCTAAAGCACTGTTGAACATACCCTAAAGATTGAAAATTAAATTCAAATATAACTCAGTTAAACAATAAAATTCTACCTACCTGAATAAACGCGGTCTTTTTGTACACTTTATAAGGTGTTCCAACAAGTTTCAACTTTTTCACAATCAATAACGACTTGTCCAAATTTAAAACAACTCCAGTGGCGGCGATGCGAAACTGTTTCTAAAATATTAAAAGAGAAATAAAACATGTCACGTTTAAATTATACACTTAGATCAAATTTTCATCTTGTTGAACTTGCTAAACAATATAATACTTACAGTAACTTCGGCAACACTTTGCACAGCCACGAATCCCGTATTTTGCGGCGTGATCGGTCCTGAAAAATATAAACGTAAAAAAAACTTCTTACTCTGAACTTTTTATTTTTAAAAACATGATCCACATGAATAATTTTCTTTTCAATTATTACCCCAAAAAGCAGCCATGCAATGCATATACTGAGGCGTATATTTCAGCATACGATTGCGTCCGTTGTGATCCTGAACAGTATATATTGCCATTGTTTGAAATCGTCTCCAGCCAAGAGATATAATCAACGGATCTCGAGTTTTCAATATTCGATCATGCCAACGATGCTTTTTTATTCTAACCTTAAAATCAAAAAACAACAGTAAGAAAAGACAAAGTTATTGAACAACAAAAGAAACAAGTTTTTATTTCACTGATGTTGTTGTTGTTCAAAGATATTCGTTAGCACTTACTTGTACACATCCTACAGTAGTTTCAGCTGCTAATAAACCGCCAATGACATACGGATAGCTTGGATCGAAATTCTCGACAAGCTCGCATGGGATGTTTTCAATTTGCATTCGCACATACATGCCAGGTCTGAAGCCTTCGTAAAGCACTCGCTGATCGTCATCCATGTTAGCAAATTCATTTTTGTTCAGTTCGCTCTGCTGGTTCACCTGTTCAGTCATAGCCCGATGAAATTTTCTCGTTTCATCAAATTCAGCGTCAAACATATGCTTCAATTTTCTTTTCTTTTCCATTCGAATTTCTGCTTTCTGTTTTTCAACATCGTCTTCTTTCTTTTCTGTATATTTTCAGAATATTAATAAAATATTACAAAAAAAATATTATAATTAAACTAACACAAACCTTGCAAGCTAGTATTATTCTCTTCTTTGGCTTCAACTTCATCCTCCTCCTCTTTAGCTTCTAAATCTTCGAAATCGCCGTACAAATTTTCTTCATCTGACACATAAAGTGAAATTGAATTTAAAAAAAAAAAACATTTTTGTACAATAATTTATCATTCGCATACCGTCATCGATGGCCATCTTCAAAAGCTGATTAGCGTCTTCTTCAGAACTCCATTTTCCAGTAACAAAGCAATCTTTTATTAAATGTAATTTCTGAAATAAAAATAGAAACACTCATGAACTGTAAAACAGACTTTCTGAGGTGAATTATAAAATGCATAAAAACCATTTAAATCAGTAGTTTTGAATTTTATAAAGAGTGATTTAATTAAGTGAAAAAGAAAATTATATTGTAAATTTATTTACAACATTAAATGGCATACATCTGGAGTCCAATCTTCGATCAAGTAGCTGCTGCTGTCAGCACTTTTGTCCGCAGGATAATAAAAACTGCTTTCTTCTTGGTGTGCCACTGATGTTTGGCAAAAATTGTTTCCTGTTTTTGGAACGTTAAATATACCGCCAATCGTTTCTTTATCCTCTTCTTCTTCTTCTTCTTCTTCTTCTGCTTTTTCTTTGTTCATTAAATCAACTTCTAAATTCAAAAAAAAAATTATACAAGAAACCAAAAAAAAAAAAAAAACTAGAAAATTTACCAAGAGGATAAACAAGACGAGACCAAACAATTCTGCCGCTGCTTTTCACGTTAAACATATTCTTTACCCGAGTTAACCATTCTTCATTTTCATTGCTCACCTTTGGAAAACTCTTCCAAATAAAAAAAAGTCAATGATCATATTTGCATATTAAAATTATTATTATTATTACTGTATCATGGGGGTCGTTGTGAACGTCTGAATCGTCATCTTCCATTGATGTAACTTCATCAGATTCGTCATCGTCAGCCTATATATTTCCATTTGCATTTAGTACGTTTATATTAAGATAAACAAAAAAGAAACCATACCGATGACCCATCAGTTTCGTCGTCATCGTCATCATCAGTTTGTCTAAACAAAAAAAATATCATCACCAAATTAACACTACAAGTACTAAAATACTGAAACTTTTTAAAATTTAAAATTATATTCATTTTCAAAAAATTTATCATATCATTTTTTTAAATAAAACAATCAATAAAAAAAATTATAATAATTCTTACTCATCTTCTGACACATCATCGCATGTCAGTGGTCTTGAATTACTGAAAATTGCAACCTGACTTTGGGCCATCTTCACATCCACTGGTGTGTTGACATTCACTATTTCTGTCATATACTGTTGATTTTCCTAAAATTGTTGCATAAATTTTCCAAATGAATATCAAAGAGAAATAATCTTGCCTGGTTTTTCCGGCTTGTCGAATTAGGTACATCAATGTAAACAGCGTCCTTATCATACAGTATACCACCAACGCCACAAAATGGAGCATAGATAAGTCTTTCGCGTTCGTTCAACGAACGGCGTTTTTGCTTTTCTGGAAGTGGGCACGGATCCGGTAAATAAGATATATCTTTTACATTGAAGTCGCCACAACCTGAAACAATTTCTCTTAAAAAAAGACAAGAACAAATTTTCACAGAATTATCCAAGAAAAAAATGAAAAATGAAAGATTATAATATAGAAAAAATAACAAACAATAAACGCTTTGCTTTACTTGCGAATTATAAAATTTCTACTTTGAACAATGCACGGTCTCAACACAAAATTTGCTTAATTTGTTGAAGAAATAAATATATTTACCGAAGATGTGAACGCTGGCATTTTGTGTAAATGGACAGCCACGAACATATCCATAAAAACAAACATCTCGATCACACTTCTTATTTTGTTCCAAAATATTTTCATTAGTTATATCTTCAACTCTAAATAAAGATTAAAAAAATAATAAAATCAACCACATATAGCATAAGCTGTTTTTTAGCACAAAAATTTGGCAACGGATAAAAATTCAACTTACCTATCAATTAACAAATATGGATGAGTTGATCTCCAAAGAGGAGGATGAAATTTCATGACAGAGATGAAGCGTGCTAAATTCTTGATTTCAGTTTTTAAATATTTTTCACCGATCAATCCACTCAAGTAAAACAGCTTCGCACCCTGTTAAATAAAAATGATCATCATACAAAGTGATAAAGCATGTAAATAAGAAAACCTGATAAATTTCTGTCCAAAAACGATGTTTCAATTTCTTCTTAGTTTGACGAAGCTGCTTGACATTTTTAACGTAATCCAAGTGCGTCAGTACTCCCATTATTCTTGGCATACCATGCACTTGACAAATGTGTAAAAATTCAAACGTTTCCATTTCAAATCCAAAACTGGCGTCGACCAACAATAAAACCTAAAATCTTCATTGTATTAATTGTTTGAAAGAGGAAATTTGTGAAATAAAGTTTTTTTTTTACCAAATCGGCTATTTTTGCCACGTCGATCATACAGTTTATATCATTATTGCATTCTATTAATGTAATGCGCCGTTTTTTACCTAAAAGATAAACGTTGAAAAGCAAAATCATTAAGATAAACAACAAAATACCTGCAACAACAGTGATAGGTCCTTTGATATCGTTTACTGTTTGTTTGGTGTAATTTTTAACCAAACATTGAATAAGCAAACTTTTCCCAACTTTTGGTGGCCCAACAACTGCGACTACAAAAGGTGGTGGTTCCAAGGGTGTTCTATCGACAGTTGGTAAATGAGTTTTTTTCTCGACAATTTCTGCAGCTCTAAATTAGCAAGTTAAGCATGACAAAACCCACTTTAATAAAGTATGCCGTTATTGTTGTGCACATTCGATCTGGTTGCACCGTCAGCTCTTGCTCACCGTCTAATAGCTTTAGCAGCTCGAGCAGCAGACTGAAAAGTAAACGCTTTGGAATTTTTTCCTTTTGCATTTTCCTGCTCGGCATCCAACTTCTTTTTCTTTTTCTCTGCTTTTCGGCCACTATGTGGAGCTCTGTGAACTTTCTGCGTTATATCATCTGCCATTTAACGAATGAAATTCTATGAAGCACTCAATATTTGATACGTAAACTTTTGCTATTCAAAATAATTCAAAATTATATGAAATTGAAAAAAAATGCTAACAACAAACAATTATAAAAAAACAAAATTGAGGTGTATGGTGGTAATTAGTAAAATGCAGGTATGACATCGTTACGTCAAATTTCTCATTAATCAAATAAATATAGAAAATTACCTTTCTAATTTTTACTATAAGTTAAAAAAATAACTTAAAATGATAATTTGTCATTTTTATATGAATTTTAAAAAGTTGGAAAAAATTTAATAAATAAACGCTATTCGTTAAGCGGACAAAATGCAAGATTTCTTACAATGCACATTGCCCTATGTTGTGTTCTGAAGGTCAATAACTCTGGGTTACGTGATGTTTATAATTATTAGTAATGGGTCACGAGTCACGCATACAGTAATAATAATGTGCAAGTAATAATTTGGTGGTACAGTAAGAATTAGTATACAACACTCCTCCACTCTTTAAGTAAAGATAATCTTTATTTTATCTCTCTTGGTCGAATTTGATCAACGTGTCGTTTCCAAATCAAGCCAATCTCCGTGCGAACGACATAGAGTAGTCGACCGATTCTTTTTACGATCTTCACCTTTTATCATTTCTTCTGTTGGTTGCAAGATCTAACGAACAAGTGTGGTCGTCTACTTTGAATTCTCTGTGTGGTGGTGTGACTTTCCGCTTTGCTATTTCGGCGTTGTTCGGCAATATTCTATCCAAACATGTTTTAAGCTCGCGCTTCATCAGAAGTTCCGCCGGGCTAAGGTTAGACCTTGGGTCCGGTGTCGTATGTTGAAACAATAAAAGACGAGCCAGTGGCGCGCTCCAGCTTCCAGAGGTGATCCTTTTCAAAGCTTCTTTTGTGCTTTGGACTGCACGCTCAGCTAGTCCATTCGACGCATGGGTGGAACGGAGCGGTCGTGACGTGCTTAATTCCGTTCGACTGCATGAAGGCCAGGAAATTCAGCTGACTTAAATGCCCTGCCGTTGTCTGTAACAAGGCAATCAGGCAGACCGTGTGTGGCAAATAATTCTCTGAAGACTTCAATGGCTGATACCGATGACGTAGATGGAACGATGCGCACTTCCTGCCATTTGGAAAACGCGTCCACTACTAAAAGAGAAATCTTACCGCCGCCGGTCGGTCCGAAGAAATCAGCGTGAATCCGCGTCCACGGTTCGGTAGCTTCAGGCCACATATCCATAACGTTCTTTGCGGGTTCGTGTCTTGTCTCTTGGCACTCAGCACACGTTTTAACAAACGATTCTATTTCTTCATCCATTTTTGGCCACCATACACAGCTACGTGCAAGGCATTTCATTCGCGCAATGCCAGGGTGGCCGCTGTGCAGCATTGTTAATATGCTCTCCCGAGACGCTAACGGAATCACGACGCGGCAACCCCAAAGGACGCAGCCTTTGCGGAGGGACAGTTCATCCCTTCGGCAGTGGAATGGTTTAAATTCCTCACTGCGGAGCTCTGCAGGCCAACCCTTTTCCAGCCAGTTCCGAACGGGGGCTAAGACTGCATCTTTACCCGTCCTGTCAGCGAGATGTTCTACGCTGATCGGGCATGGCTTCTAGAAGTAGGACTTCTAGGGGATCCCGAACACTTATTTTGTTTCCCGGTTGTGGTAGTCGACTCAAAGCGTCGGCATTCCCTAATTTCAAGCCAGGACGATAGACGAGGCTATAGTCATAGGCACTGAGTAGGATGCTCCAACGAATCATGCGCGGGGACATGCTCGCGGGTGTCTGGATGGAGTTTCCTAATAGGCCGAGTAACGGTTTATGGTCCGTTCTGATTTCGACATGGCGCCCGAAAACATAGTTGTGGAACTTTTTCACTCCAACGATGATCGCCAGAGCTTCCCTGTCGATCTGGGCATATTTGCGCTCAGCCGCTGCAAGTGTTCGCGAGTGGAACGCAATTGGTGCTTCTCTACCGCATGGCAGTCTATGGGCCAGAACGCACCCGACTCCATGTGGTGAGGCATCACAAGTAAGAATCAATGGTAATTGATCATCATACTGGGCTAAAACGGCGTTAGAAGTAATAAGAGCTTTTACCTTTTGAAACGCTTTTTCATGCCTAGCACTCTCGCGCACCCTTGTCTAGCAGGCGATGTAATGGTTCTGCTGCTTCGGCTTTATTTGCTAGAAAATTATGGTAAAAATTCAATAAACCCATGAACGCTTGAAGTTCCTGCTTGTTCTTTGGCCGTGGGGCCTTGTGGATGGCTTCCACCTTCTTTTCAGACGCATGGATTCCTTCAGCGTCGATTCAATATCCGAGGAACTCTACATTGTTGCTCACAAAGACGCATTTTTCACGGTTCAGGCGGATTCCCGCGTCTCGCAGACGGTCGGACACTCGTCTTAAAACTTCTAACAATTCGTGCTGCAACTCCGCAACAATTAGCACATCATCGAAATATGGTACAACACCTTCCAAGTTGGCTAGCAACGAGTCCATGAAACGCTGGAAAATACCAGGCGCTGACGCGATACCGAATTGGAGAGTCATTTTGCTTTAAAAGCTCCTTTATGCGTTATTATTGCATTCAGCATGTCTGTCTGAAGCTTCGTCGACTTCTAGCTGCTGATAGGCTTGCGCTAGATCTAATTTGGCAAAAATTCTTCCCTTTTTAAGCGTTGCCAAGATATCGTTAACAGCTGGTATTTGGTACAGGTCCTTCCGTAACGCTTTATTCACTGTGCACTTTTATAATCGCTGCAAATTCTAATGCTTCCATCATTCTTAATCACAGGTACAATCGGCGTAGTCCATGCCGTATGTTGGACAGGCTCCAAAATGCCCTGCTCCACTAGTCCGTCCAGTTCTTCTGATATGCGATCTTTGAGTGCAAATGGCACTCGCCGGGCGTTCATCTGGATCGGTGGTATGGATTCGTCTGTATGGAGTACCACAGGCGGTCCTTTCACAGTGCCCAGGGTATCCGAGAATAGTTCAGCGTACTCATCGATCAGATCTTGTACTGAGATCGGCGCTACGCTATGTACACCAACAAGCCGGATGCCCAATGGCTTGAACCAATTCCTCCCCAGCAGACTACGGCGAGGTCCTTTAACGACCACAACTGGTAGTGATCCAGTGAATGAACTGAATTTGACCGGAAGGGAGGACACACCTAATACGTCGACTTCGCGTCCTCGGAAGTCTCTCAGTATTGAGTTAAAGGGTTCCAGATGGCGTTGATGAAGGAGGCAAAGTCGCTTGAAAGTATGCTCCGAAAGCTATGATAGTCAAGGAAGCTCCTGAGTCGACCTGCATTGGGATGACGACATTGTTTAGTGAAACGCGGACGTCCGGAAACGGCAAAGTCGCGATCACTTCATCGGGAGCGATTAGGTGGTTGATTCTATATTCTTCCTCTTCGACGGCGATTGAGTTAGTCGCATGTCGGTTGGGTTTCGCAGCTCCTTTCTTCACAGTGGATTGTGATTTCGTTCTACAAACACGCTCGATGTGGCCTAAACGCTTGCAAAAATTGCGGCTGACATTCTTGAAACGACAAGTGTTCTGTGCGTGTGCTCAACCACATCTATAGCACGGCTTGTGTGATTGTGGTTGAGGCGGACTCTCCTGCTGTCGGCGGACGTTTCGCATCGAGCTGTTACAGTCGCTTTTCTTGTAGGCTACTAGCTGGACTTCCGTCGTGACTGTTGGGTTCGCTGCTTCTGCTGACAGTGCACGCTCAAGGTAAGCCGCATACGAGTTGGTCTCTTAGTCGAGACTCTAACGTCTCACCAAAGTTGCAGTGCTGTGCGAGATGGCGAAGCTCAGCTACATAAGCCGCAACTCCTTCACCCGGTTGTTGTAGCCGTCGATGGTACAGGGAGCGTTGGTAAACTTCCGAAGGTCTCGGCATAAAGTGATTCCTCAATAACTTCATAACTTCATCGAATATTTTCGAAGACGGGGGATCCGGCGATGTCAATGATTTTATAATAGTATACGTTTTCGGGCCGCATACACTGCATAATACGGCCAGTCTTCTGGGGCCTTCACGGATGGAGTTCGCTTCCAGGAATAATGCTAAGCGCTCGGAATATTCTTCCCAAACTGCCGGATTTGAAGTGTCAAACTCTTCGAAGTGGGTTATCGTTTTCATGTCAGTAGTTGTGTTCACGAGGTTATTACGCACGGTGAACCAGTTATTCGGACGATGCTGCTCCCCGTCAAGCTCTTACAACGGTCCGTTTATAGCTGTCAACGCTGTGAATTCGAACCATCTCATCCTCGTCGCCACTGTTGTGTTCTGAAGGTCACTAACTCTGGGTTGCGTAATGTTTATTATTAGTAATGGGTTACAAGTCACGCATACAGGAATAATGATGTGCAAGTAATAATTTGGTGGTACAGTTAGGATTAGTATACAACACCCTACTTTTATTAATCTGTTAAGTTACATTTTTGCTGTAAAATGATGCTACTTTTTGACTTGCTAGTAATAACAAGTGTTTGTTAAATTTCACGTAATCTCATCATGTTTCAGCTGCTTTTTCGTATAACTTTAGTTATTTATTTTTACATTTAAAGGACTGTTGGTTATACAAACGAAAAAAATTAACCAACTAGAGAGCAGGAAATCACAATCAAAACAACGTCACTTTAAAGTGTAAACTGCAGAGTAACTTTAAAATGCCTGATAATTTAAAGTAATTTAAACAATAAAAAAAATTGTGGTTTAAAGTAATGCTTGAGAACAGTTCCTTCAAAAAAGACTTATTAAAGAATTTGAGTTTGGACGAGCTACTTGTTAGCTATTTTTGCCAAAATGTTCCGGTTTCTCCACTTTTTGCTGATTGTGTATTGCGTTTATAAATTTTGGAAACATCCGGAAAGCAGAAGAGCATTGCATATGTCAAGAACTCTACCGCAATCAACTCCAGCTCCAGCTGCCAAAAATGACGAACGTTCGATTGATGCAGGCCCTAACGCAGCCGACAAACTGAAAGAACAATGAACAACTTTTCTATGTACCACTTTATTAATATTTCATCATTGTACAAATGTTTTCAATTACTTTTAATTATACTCTTAATTTTGAAATTGAAATGTGATATTCTTATTGAAATTCTTACTTCTTGATTTGCTGTACATTATTTACATGCGTTTCAATGGTTTTGATCACAAGTTCATACTTGTTTGTGTTAAATAAAATTTACAGATAAAAAATTGAAAATCAACAACGTTTTATTAATCATTAGTATAAATAAAATTGTTATGTTAAATAAATGGCAAAAATAAAAAAATTAAGATTTTCAAGTACAACAATAATTTGTATTGAATTAAAAAGATATTACGAATTTCAAAATGATTTATTTAATGACAATTTAATTTTAAAATATTATTTAAAAAAAATAAATAGAACAAAAAAAATTTTATTTTACATATTATCGCATTGTTTTTTTTCTTTTGTAATTCATGAGTATACTGTCAATGTAAAACAAAGTTTCTTCAATAGTTTTACAAAAAATATATATTAAAATAAAATAAATTTTTATTAAATAAATTTTATTTAATATTTTAAAAATAAATAAATAAATAAATAAATTCTTTTTTGTTTAAATTTTATTAAAATAAAAATTTAAAGAAAAAAAATATGAAAATTGTTTTATTTGTTTATTTCAAACATTGTTACAGTATTAGAATAAAGTGAACTGTAAATAAATAAATAAATAAATATAATAATAGTTGACCAGTTTTGTTGTTAATGCATGCTGGTAGTGTTGTAAAAACTGGCTAGCAGTGAAATTCTAGTTTTTAAGAATTGCTGTTGGTGTTGTTGACACGGAGACGAGGAATTAGCAAACGACGACAACCAAAACTACGCAGACTTTGCTGTGCAGCAACACGTTTAGCTTTTACAATTGTCGTTGTCGTCGTCGGCTTGCAGGCAGGCAGGCAGGCAGGCATCTGTTGGCGGCGGTCTGTAGAGAATCAAGAGGAGGAGGAGGAGGAGGAGGAGGAGGAGGAGGAGGAGGAGGCGGTGGTGGTGGAGGTGGCTGGCTTGTGCAAATCCAGCGTTTGATCAAAAGCATTTGATCATACAAGCTTGAAAGCTCGTTCAATTCTGAAGCTGCAGCATTTCGACGTTGATTAGCTAGCTGTTGGTGGTTGTGTTGGAAAAGCTTTCATCGCCCGTTAATCCCCTTATCATTATTAGCATCACTTACTGCTACAATTCATTATCACTGGACCGGCCGACCGACCAATCAGCAATGCAGCAAGCTAGCGACCACATGAATCCGGCCACTGCTTTTCCATCTCTTGTAACAACTACCGATTCTGATTGTTCAACATTGATTGAGCAAGAAGCCGACGAACCACCGTCTACAAAATCACCACGTCTTCATGAAATTCTAAGTAAATATTAAAACATAAAAAACATACTTATATATATATATATTTTTTTTTACATATTATTAATATATTTAAATTGTTACTTGTCTTGTTTTGTTCTTGTATGTGTTTTTTGTATTGTGTTTACGGTGAGATTTATTGTCAAATTTTGCCCTTTGTATTGTGAATGATCAGTTCAAAACGCGTTAGCTTTTCGGTCGATCGGTCAATAATATAATAATGCACACGCCCGCGCACCAGCGCTCGCTTAGACCAAAGCAAAGCGGCGACCGTGAGCCGCCTGGCGCGCCACGCCTTTTATATACTTCAACCGTGTGGCCATTTTATATTCTTCGGCTTCTGACTTGCTTCTCCATTGTTACTATATATCTATCTATCTGTTCATTCATTCATTCGTTGACAAGATCATCTTGTCTTTTTTTCTTTTGTAAAAGTACATCAGGGCGCTTTTATAATTTTTTGATTTTCATTTAAATTTAAATATTTCAAAAAAAAACAACAACAACTGATTATTGACGATGGGCAACACGGGCGGCACAAACAAAAAGATTGACTCTTGTGAAGGAGGTAATGGAATTATTTATATTTATTTTTAATGTCAAATTCAATTCAATTCAATTCAATTCAATTGAGAAAATGACTCCATTACGGTAGTAGTAGTAGTAGTAGTAGTAGTTGCAGTTGTTGTTATATAAGTATGTTGTCTGATACAGAATTTTGTACATGATCATTAGAATGTACGTCAAGTTTTACTTTTTGTTACCGTAATGTTTGCCCAAAATTTGACAAGGCAAATGTTTGTCAATAATTTATTTATTCGTTTTCTTGTTTCAATTTAAGATACTGTTCGATTATTCAAATTGATACTTAGAATGTTTTATATTGGTTATAGTTTTGAAAATAGGCAAAAAAAAATCGATCATCTCTGTCTTATATATATATATATATATATAGATATATAGTTGAAATTGATTTGTTTCACTTTGGCAAATGTGTACCAAAATGTGATTAATTAGTAAGCGATGCAATGAAATGTGAATAAATTTTGATACTAAATTAAAATCTACTGTTCACGTGTGTAGTTGTGTGCACGGTTTGTTATTTTTATCTGACAAAGCAGAGCAACAACATTTGTAAAGTTTGTAAAAGTGACTATCCAATTATCAATTTAACCAACTGGAAACTCAAATTACTGCTAGTTATCACCTTATGAATCCAGCCCATTAATAATGAAAAAAAAAAATCTCCGCTGTTCACCAACTGGAATTATATATCACTAAAATTAATCCTGTAAAATCTTGTTTAATGTAAATGTTTTTTTTCAAATTTTCTCATCTATTTCAAGCATTTTTGACTAACACACAGTGTACAAATAAAAATGACCAATTTTTTCAATTAATAATTAGTTTTTTGTTTGACATACTGTAAAGTAGCACATGTTATCGTGCTGAAAATGCGTGGGTGGTACAGTGTTTCGTGATTTGTAGAGTTTATGTTCATGTTTTATTTAATTATGAAAAATAAAATAAAATGATTGTGAAACTGTAAGTGATGAGATTTAAAAAAAAAGAAAAGAATAAATCAGTTGAGCATTATTATGAATCAGTTTAGTTTAGTTGAATAAAATCAATAAAAGCTCGATTATCAATTTTATTCTATGCATTGTATAAAATTTCATATTTTACTGGACTTGTTTATTAATGGATTTGATAGAATTAAGACAAACTTTTGCACATTGTTGTAAACTAGAAAATAGAAATTGTGTTAATTTAATAAAAAAAAAATAATTGTGAGAGTAGAAATTGTTGATAATAAGTTGTGAAATGAATTCAATTTTTTAATGCTTGTAATTGACATAGTGAGATGAATGTTTTCGTGATTTGGAATATTAAAAAGAATATTTATGAATAAATCAAGAAGATGCATAGTGAAATTTGAAAAAAGAAATTTGTTGAAAGAAAATAAGGCAATTCGCTTTTTATTCGCTGAACAAATTCACTTCAGAAGAACGCACAGTTTCAAATGTTGACACATCCCGAGTGTGAATTTCATTTCTTGTGATTGTCGACAAATTTTATCGTGGGAAAATATTTTCAAAATTTCAATATTTTTCATTCATCTGTTTTTTTTTGTTGTAAATTTATTATGATAATTAATTATTTGTTGTTTTCCAAGGCAGTTGTTCCTTTTGTTTACTTTTCAAATATTTGAAAGCGTTTATGCCAACGGGTAATGAAATTTTATCGTCACAATCAATTCGCATTGGCAAACAGTTTGCAAATAAAGTGCAAGGCACTTTTAAGCTAGTTAGCTAATGTCACTGTGCAAAATGAGAAACATTGAACATTTACATGTACAGTTTATTTTTCACTTTTTGTTACATTAATGTTTCAATTGTCGAATTAATTTCAAAATGATACATTGATGTATTATACAATTTCATTCACTGAATGAAAATTTTCATTAATTGGTTTTTTTTCAACTATTAATCATGAATTATTATAAAATGAATGCAAATTTCATGTATTTTGAAAATGTGTACAATTTTTAAATACACAGTATTCATTTTTTGTAAATCAGATTTTCAAGTTTATTATTTTTGTTTAAAAAAAATTGTCCAAATCAAATACTCTTTCTTGATCATTGATAAATTTTCAAATTTATTTCACGCTTGTTTTATTTTATTCAATTAACAATGGCAGAAATGTCATGTACAAGCACTTGTTCATCTAAATTGCAATAGTTACTTTTATAAAAAAAAAAACAACACCATTCGAAATGTAAATTTTATTTTATCAAGCTTAAATATATAATTGATAAAGAAATATATATTGGGATTTTTATAAAGTTTTTTTTTTCTTGAAATTTATGCCATCATCAAATCAAGCATTGGAAATTTTTATCAGCATATATTTTGTTCAATATTATTGATTTTAAGTTGAAAACAAGCGTTTTCAGACGACGCAGCTTATTCCACGGCGAAAGCAGATAAATAGATAGATGGATGTATTAGTAAATACTTGCAAGTATTGAGTTGTTTAATTCCAATCAATAATTTTAAAAGATTGATGTTGAAAGGGAAATGAAGTCGTTATTCATCTTTTTTAACTGATGCTGATTCGAATGTTTTTTTTTCTTTAATTTTTTAAATCCTCTCTCTCAAATCAACGTTGAATTGCACAATTTATGAAAAAAAAATTAAAATTACTTTTAAGCATGAGCCCACTTTTATTTTAATATTGAAATTTAATCTTTTATTGTTGAATGATGTAATCGATTGAAATGATTAATTGGTCAATTGTTTCATTTTGCTTATATTCACATGATTGATTCTTTTCTTTTTTTTTTTTTGAAAAAAATAACAATTGCAAAAAGAAATACTATTTGAAGTTTGTTCCTTATTTAATTATGCACGCTTTGTAGGACAAAAATAATTAGCAAATATTTTGATGATAAATTGGTTTTAAAATAAGAAAAAGAAAGAATACAAATGATTACTGCGGAGTTTTATTTATCGATTCGTGCTTGAATGAATCAGTGAATAATAAAATCTATTTAACCATTAATCGGCGAAATTGATTTCTGCTTGGCATGGGGCAGTGGTCTGTTTGGTTTTTGGGCGGTCGGCCGACGGATGAATTAGCCGCGCCGACGCCCCTATGCCACAGTGCTCTCAACCTGTATCTAATTACTGACTGATGCGCACCATTTGCTCCTTAAAGCTTTGCTAACCATGCGGACGAATTATACAAGTGAAATTTTCGCCAATCAATTTCCATAAATAACACAATCTATGACGATGATAATTCACGCGTGAAAATGTCAACTTTTACCAGTTTTATTCGCACCTATTTACCATTTGAAATGTTGATCACATTTATTCTCTTTAAATTTTCAATTTTAAGAATTTTAATGCAATTTCAAATTTCACACTTTTATTTCTTTTTGTAAATTTCATACAATTGTCATGCAATCTTTGAACATAGTGGAACATTTATTAGAGCACTGAGTGTATGAAGAAACTATGTATGAGTAGCAATCAGTGTTCATGTATTAAATTTATTTAAAATATTTACTTTGAATGACTAAATTTTAAAAATTATTTCACAGTATTTTCAATAAATTTAAACTTGAACATCATTAAATTTTACAATATTAAAGTGCTTATTTTATGGATTAAAATTTGGGTAAAAGTAAATCAGTCGATTGAAAAGTTGATAGTATCAATCAAGCTTGAACTGTGTTTTTTTTTCAAATAAAAACGGCAAAACATCTCATTCCTGCATTCATTGTTATTACTGATTTTTCAGCGTAATGTGAAGTGTGATTGATAGTCTCGATTTGAAAAGAAAAAAAAACAATTTTTCACACTTTCAAATGCTCTACATATTGCAGTTGATTAATATTGAAATCCTTTTTACAGTATTTCAAAAAAAAAAACAATATCTCGAATTATTCATGAATTTAATGAATATGTTTATTGATTGATAAAATTTGAAATTTGTAATATATAATGCAGTTCTGAACTATATGTATGTATTGTTCAGTAAATTACTTTTTAAAAAGAACTGATATCAATGAAAAAATTTTATTAATGGAACATGAATTAATGTAATATTGATCAGAGAATCAGTCAGTTGAAGGAGCTCGTGTGAAATCAAAAGATGATATTAAAGAATTAATCAAACCAACGGCAGACACGGCTGGATTTAGTTGTTGTTTTATTTAAATCGATATTTAGCCCGCCAGTGTAAATGGGGATGATTAAAAATTATTTTTGGACAAAATTCTCAAAACTAATATTTTCATAAATTATCCTGTATCACATCATCAATTTAATACAGACATTCAAAGAGTACCGCTTTTAAACTGATGCATCGAACTGAGAATAATGTTTATAATATTTTGAACTTAATGCAAGTATTATTATGGTTCAATTTTCGTTTTCGTTATTCGTCGTTGAATTTATAAAAAAAAATTATGGATTTTTTTTTCTCCTACCATTACTTATTCTAAAAGCGTTTCACAGTTTGATTGATATGATTAATTAATAATAATATGATTAAGTTTTCAGTGCTTTTCGTGTAAGGTTAACAACTGAAAACCAATCATTTTATATTGGATGATCAATGGTCATTTTTCAAATGCTGCTACTGTATTGTTTTATCAGATACCGTTATAGCTAAAATAAAAAAAAAAAACTAATGTTTCTTCATCATTGATAACAGGCTGATTTCTAGTAAGTTTGTTCAGAATTGGTGGAATTTTTTTTTATATGTTCAATGAAAGCATGCTTCTTTTTTCTTTTGCTTAACAACAGATGATGTTCTCTAGTATCACAAGCTGCATGTGATGTTTCAGTTTGTCATAAAGCATCGCATCATTATTGAATTCCATTAAGAACAATGTTCATTTTATTTATTTGCAATTTCAGTTGTTTATTATTCAATTGTCGGTCTGTTGGTCAATTTGTAAAAATTTTGGAATAGTTCAATCAAGTCAACAAGATTGTATGAAAATTTTAATTAACACTTTCTAATATGAAATTTTCAAATTCGTAAACTTTACAAATTTAGCATATTTCAATTGATTAACGATTTAATTTTTTTAAAAATACATATTAAAGTAAATGAGTTATGGTACAGTGTACAGGGATGGTGATTTTTTTTCCATTTTCACTTCCGCTTGGGAAAATTATATTTCACAACGCTGAAAATTTCACTTAATCACCTTTTTGCATTAATTGATCACGACGTCAACATTTTTAGCAATGGCTTTTTGATTTGGATAATTTCTCCAACGTTAAAGTTCACATTACTCAACAATGGTACGAGTTATTTTTTTTTATTTCTTTTTTAATTTTAATTTTGAAAAAAAAGAATTGATATCAATGAATCGTCGTGATTTTAATATTTTAATTGAAATTATAATCACATTCAATATTAACAGATGAACTGTTTTTCATGTCTCTGTTGATTCTTCTTTGAAAAGAGCCAGTCAACGATTTTTACGTAGTGAAAAGTAATTTGATTTTATAATTTTATTTAAGAAAAAAAAAGAAAGAATACTGTATTTTTCGAATATATATATTTATAAAAAAAGTCTTTTTTTTTCTTTTGATGTCTACACTGTGGGCAATAAAACGCTTCACTTGAATAATCTTTCACTTGATTAGCAATTTTAATTGATCCAGCTTTTAATACGTCAAGTTATAAACGAAAATACTTTAGCGTGTGTAGGTGTTTTTTTTTCTTTTAATTATTTGAAAATGATGTACAATTTTTGCATAACAATGAACATAGCTCATAAAAAAGAAAAAAAAATAGATAAAGTAAGAAACACTTTTATTCAACTGTTGTGTATGTTGTTGATTGTGAAAGCAGAATTTGATTACAAATTGCAGTATTTATTTTGTTTGACTTGAGCTTGTTGTATTTTATTAATTGAGAAGAAGAATGAAGAGAAAATGCATATATTGAATTGCAATGAAAAATTTATTTCATAAAATATGCAATTTTTTACGTCATCTCTGCTCACTGCTTGATGCTTGGTTGCTTGATTGATATCAACTTTACGTTGTATACATCTGTGTGCGTGTTTGCGTGGTGTGTGTGTGTGTGTGTGTTTGTGATAGAAAAATATTACTTTTAACTTTTTAATAAGTTTTCTTGGATCATTCTCCAAATATTCTACATTTGAATTACGCGTATTAGCAAATTCACTACTAATAATACGTATTCCAGTTTTTTATTACTTCTGAAAGAGGCATATATATTAAAAAAAAAAAAAGAAAAAAGAAAAAAATTAGCAAGCAGTTGGGTTCAACCAACAAACCAATGGCGTATTCAAGTTGGAAGTTCCTGTGATAGTTTGTTTCAATCAATAACTTCTCTCTCATCAATGTCGTGCATTTGGCGTTCAGAGAAGGTTCAGTGAAAACTGGTATGTTTGTGTAACATTTTTATTTTTCTTTTTCTTTTTATTTTGTGTCATTTATACAGTAAGACGGTTGTTTTTTTTGTTTGAAATTCGAAATTGGCGTGTGAAAATTTTTTACAAATTTTTTTTTCTAAAATTTTTCAATAAATTTGGCTGATTTTTGTTGAAATATTGTCCAACCAGTTTTTGATCAAGGAAAGATTGAATTAATTTTCTTTTTCTTCAACACTCTGGATTAGCTTTCGATTGAAGAGCCAATTTTTTGATTCTAAAGTACAATTTGAAGTTTTCACGCTATTCACTTGCTATTTTTTTTCACCTTCAATTTTCATGAAAAAAATTTTAACTTAACAATTTTTTTTTTACAATTGTTTTTCTTTTTTACAATATCTTTTCAACTTTAATTTAATTGAAGTATATTTCTCTTTCCGCTTTCGGTAGTTGTTGATTTTCATGATTTATTTTTTGTTTTTATTCAATTTTATTTAAAATTTCAATTTATTATCACATTTATTTAAAACAACAACAACAACAACAACGACGACGACGACGACGACAAATAGTAGATTCGTTTTTATATTTATTTTTTAAATATTAAAAATTTTGATCTATTCATTTGTGCTATTTTTTAACATTTAATTTAAATTGATTTTTAATCATAAAAATAAATTTGATTGAATATTTTTTTTCTTTACTTTTCAAAATTAAGCTCTGATAGTGAAATGAAATTTGTTTTTTTTTTCGAGTTGTTTCTCCTCCTCGCCGTGTGATTGATCGTTCACGTTTACGTTTATATTTATCTATTGATCGGTGTTATTTATTATTCAAGATTAATAAATAATTGATAAGCAACCTTTTTGGATTTACTTTTAGGCTTTTTATTTAATTAGAAAATGTTTTAATATTAGCATTTCATTCTACTCTAATCTATGATGAAGTGTATAGTTGTTGTTTTTTTTTTAATTTTTGCAATTGTAGTATAGTTGTTTTTTGTAATGATTGTTCATCAATATCAATTAACAGAGATGTATATTTTAGTTTTTTTTTTATCATTATAACATGTTATTATTATTATTGTTGTTGTTGTTGTTGTTGTTGTTGTTTATTGAATATTTTCCCAATGTTTTATTTTATAATAATTTAATGTTTTATTTTTTATTTTTCTTCTCTTTCTTTTTATTCACAAGTGACTGAGATGTGTTCACTCGTCCGTTGCTTCATTCTTGTTAAGTGGCTTGATGGAGAAGCTGTTCCGCCTTCCTCCATCCTGTGGCGTCGAGCCAATCAAAAATTCAAGTGTGCATGAAAAACTATCTATCTATCATTCAAAATTGACTGCATGATTTTTTTTTCACTCACTCACTCACACACACACTCTCTCTCTCTCTTCTTCTTCTTCTTCTTCTTCTTCTTCTTCTTCTTTTCGTCTGCTTCTTCTCATCAAAAATATGGATGAATTTTCATAATTTTCCTTCTGCTCATAGTTGGTCGGTTAGTTTACATTGTTATTCACTTCTTCTCCATTCTCTACTCCAAGTCAATTACTATTCTCTACTTTCATTGAATAGTTATAATCTATCAATAAAATTTTTATTAAATAAATTTCATGTTTATTTAATTTATTAAATTCATCTGCACACGCATTGGAATCAATTAGTTGATTCATTTCATCACATTCTGTGTAATATATCCATCCATCCAATGGATTAGAATCTGTTTGTTTATTTGTTTTTTTTTGATTTTGCATGATTGTTATTTTTTTGTTTTTTCAAAAATGATTTTAGATAATAAAATAAATAAAAAATAAATAAATAATCGAGCGGAAGATTTGAAATTACAATTGTGACCATTGGCTTTGGTATTGAGAACCAAGACGGTGTATATCCAGTAGAAGTTTGAGTTAGCGATCGATTGAGATGAAAAATATTTCGTGTTGACGTATTCTCCAATTATTTATATGTTGAATAATTTTTTTTTAAAAAAAAGAAGAAAACGATCAAAAATAAATGATTATAAATTGTGAAAATTATTATAATCAATTTGTTGTTGTTGTTGTTGTTATTTATTGTTGATCGCGATTATGAAGTTGAGAAAGTGTTCGCGTTTGATAAAGAGAAACAATCATAATTGATAAACGCGAAAAACTGAAAAAATGTTTAAATTGTTGGTTTTGTATATAGCAAAAGAGAGAAAGAGAGAGAGAGAGAGGGAGGAAAAAACAGAGCTATTTTTTTTATTCAAGTATTATTTTTGCATATTGACAGTATGGTTGGACCGGTTTCAGGCCGTCCAAAATTAGGCGAAGACGACCAAGAAGCAAGCAGTGCTGTCAGACGAGCGTATATTCAACATGCTATGGTTATTATGCTAACCAGCTACAGCATCATCATCATCATCATCATCAACAACAACAACAACAACAACATCAACAACAACAACAACAACAACAACAACAACAACAAGAACTGTTACTACTACTGCTATTGGCATTAATTCTGGTCTACTGTGGTTGGTGTGATTTCAAATCGTTCCGTTGTACAACTGGTTGTTCAACATAATGGAAACATCATTCGACGGGAGTGAAAGTAAACAAACAATAAATAAATTAATAAATAAATATTTTTAAAAAAAAATTCAATATAGCTGTGATTGTGATAAACGACGGGTCAGTTTATAATTTTATTTCTATTTTGTATGTGTGTGTGTGTGTGTGTGTGTTGTTTTTTGTTTTTTATTTTTAAATTTTGAGATCAACAATATTACAGTTGTGTATTGTGATTTTTTATTTGTTGTTAAAATTTATTTCTGTTTTGCTAATGAAAAGCAGCTATTGACAATTGCAAAGTTGGATGCTTATAGTTGATTGCTCAGATGATTGGCAGAATTGTTGCTCATTTTGATCAAGTGATTGTTTATTATTGGCAAACGTTTGCATGCATGTTGTGTCTTGTGAAAGAGCTTGCTCTTTCTATCTATCTATTTTCAGTTTCTCTTAACTATACACGCACGCAGTTGCTTGGTTTGCTTTGCTTTGCTTTGCTTTGCTTGCTTTTCACTGCTTGCTGAAAGCTTGGCTAGCCAGCCAGCCAGCCAACCAACCAACCAACCAACCAACCAATCAGCCAGACAGACAGACAGACAGACAGCCAGACAGCCGGCCAGCCAGTTACCCTTTACTAGACAGCTTTGCTAAGTTGGATAGACGATACTCAGTTAGCTAGCTTGTTATAAGTAGTGTGTGTGTTAGTGTGTGTGTTAGTGTGTGTGTATGTATACCTTTTCATTCTTCAAAGCTTCTTCTTTCTCCATTTTCATCATTTCTCTTTTACTCTCTTTCAGCTTCCTTTAGTTAATTGTTAAAAAAAAAATTTTTTTTTCTTTTTGCTCGTTGTTGTTCTGGATTTACGTTGCTTTTTGCTTATTCAAAATTGATCTTGAATTTGTCCCGTCGTTTAGCCGGCTCCAGCTTGTTCTGTTAGCAGCATTAGTTAGATTAGCTTAAAGAACAACAACAAAAAAAATAATTAATTAATTAATTAATTAATTAATTAATAAAATTAGAATTTTCATTCACCGATGAACAACGTGATATATATATATATATATGTATAGTATTATAACGTATAAAATATAAGAACGTGAGTTCGCTGTCAGTTTAACAACCGCACCCATCGCGTTCATTGTCAAAGTGCCGGCCACACACAAACGCAGAGAAAAAGGCAGCGTTCATTTCAGAATCGCAGAAGAGCACACTGCGCAGTCTCGCCAAGAACATGACTTCGTTTCTGCCAAGCCGCTTTCAAAGCTTCAAGGACAAGAAAAAAGGTGCCCAGCCGACCTCCACCGCCGCCGAGTCGCCAAGATCCGACTCCAGCGGTGACAGAGACTCCACCAGTTAGTTAATTTTTATTTTATTTTTAATTTTATTTCATTTATGTTCTTGTATTCTTTTGTTGTTGTTGTTGTTGTTGTTGTTGTTCAAGTTGTTGTTGTTGTGGAACAAAATTCAATATCAATTCTTCTTCTTGTAATGTAAAATTATAAAATTAATTTCTTCTTTTTTCCCATTTTAAATATCATTCAAACCTGATCATCATAAACTCTAAATTTCATCCACTTTGATTGGTCAAATTGATTGTTTTTTTTTCTTTTGTTGTTGTTGTTGTTTTTTTTTTGCTCATCATTTTAACTTATCATTTAATTAATTGATTAATTATTAAGTGATTTTATTTATTTATTTTTTTTTAATTTCAACACAGAAAAATAATTTTTTCACATGTGTATCACTCGTCGTTGGTTGTTGAGCACCGGAGTTGCTTGTTGTTGCTCGTAAGCAGTGTAAACAAATTAGCAACCAATTTTGTGATCTTGTTGATCATCATCCTCCGGCTCAGATGATATAATAACAGCAGTGCTAGTGGTAGTAGTGCAGTGCAAAGTATCAATCAATTGACGTTGATGTGCTGATTTGAATTTTTGTAATTTTGCCACTTTTCTTCCATCTTTTACTTGAACATTTCAAAAATGGGATTCAAGTAAAATTAAGTCGAAACTAGTTCCAAATGTATAAATTGTTCACACACTAAACCAGCTCGTATATTTTTCATACAATACAATACAATACAATACATTCACACATTTCTATATTGGCTTTATTATTATTATCATTATCATTCTTCTCAGCTAGCATTGTGGAAATAGTCAACCAACTTACTCAAGCAAAATTTATTTCAGTTGTTTTTTTTCATTTTGCTTTGCATATTTTTTTATATTAATTATTTTTAAGAAATACATATTTATGTGTGTGTGTGTGTGTTTTTAATTTTACTGAGCGTGGGCATTTTGTTGTTTTTTTTTTTTTGCTTTGTTATGTTATGCTATTAATAGTTTTTACAGCAACGTTTCTATAGATAATTTCTATCGATTGCTGTTCTTGTGTGAATACAAGCTAATGGACACTGGAATTGCGTTTGTCAATTTTGAAGATGTTCATTTTTCGATTTTCTTTTCAGCTTACTACTATTGAAAATTATACAGCATTGGATAGATATATATATATATATTTTTTTTTTGTCATTGCTTTTTTTTCTCTTCCAACGCATGCATTTTCACCATTTTCTATGATAAGATTTGACAAGAATTTTTATTTTTATTTATTTGTTTTTTTTTGTTTTAATTGATTGATTGATTGATCATATTTTATGCAATATATGAATTGTGTGAGTTGTTTTTCAATTTTGTTCAAATATTTATTGCACAAACTTTGACTGAGATCTTGGGTGCAGTTAATTTTAATCAATTGTGTTGCTCTCTGCTTGAGGTGATACGTTGTGAATGGTGTATTTAAAAAAAGAAAAAAAAAGAAAATTCTTTTTTTTCTTCTTCTTCTTCACATCTCTGTTCTTTGATGTTGTTGTTGATGATGATTTTTTTTTAAATTCGATCCGTTTCGTTTAATAATTGGTTGAAAAATTGCAATCAATTTTCCCAATATTTTTCAAAAAGCAAAATTGAAATTTTTATTGATAGCCAAAAAAGAAGCAATACTGCTGGCAGCGTGTGATGATGATGATGATGATGATGATGATTTGCGGTGGAAAAATTAGCCAACCTCCGCGTCAGCTAAATTTCATTTGTTCACTGGCAAATTGTTAAATATTTATTTTTCCGCTTCAGCTTAGCGCATGCGGATCATTGAAAAACAGTGACGTCGCTTTGAGAGTTGATAATATTCTCACAGAAATGCTTTATTCTTTTTTTTTTCTTTTTGAATACCACCATTTCAACCGTATTCCCATTTGAATAATTTTTGATAAGGCAGAAGAGAACACAAACAAACAAACAAACAAACAAACAAACAAGTAAACAAAGTTCATCCGAGAAAGAAGTTTTATTATTTTTTTGTTCCAATTCTCAACCGACAAGCACTGGATATATATAATTTTTTTTAAATAATTGTAACAGAATGTGCGTATCGTTGTCTTCATTGCTCAACACACTGTCCACCAAGCTGTTCTCCGGTGGACGTTTCAAGCAGCATGGAAAAAGTGAGAAACATTTTTTAGAAAAAAAATTTTTTTTCTTCTTTTTTTCTACGTCTATTGGATGTTGATTGTACGTTTGCATATTAAGTTTCAAAGCATGTGCTGCTTGCTATTTTTTGTTGACTTGTGTGTTGCTTATCATTATCGAAAGGAATCCTTAATGTCTGCCAAGCTTCCGATGGTTGCTTTGAACGTGTTCAATGAATTTCGAGAACACTGATAAATAATGACAGTGTTGTTGCGTGTCAATTTCTCTCTCACTAAAGCATACAGCGGTAACTTTTCACTTCAACATTAACAATTTTAATGCAACATTAACGAACTTGATTGTTCTTTTATGTACTGTAAAAAATATTCCTCTTTTGTTAAGTGTTGTAAATTTTTCTTCTACCTGCAAAAGTCAATTTTTTTTCTTCAATTTTCACGTAAGTAAAACGAAATTATTTTATCTTTTTATTGTTGTATATGTTTTTTTTTTCTTTAAAAAAATAGTGTGAGAGAGAAAATAAGAAAAGCAATGGTAGAGGTGGTATAAAATTTTGAACAATTTGAAACATCAAATTCTTGTAAATAGCATCAATTTTAAGGAAGATACTTTGTTGTGAAAACATAAATTGGGTGTAAAAAAAAATACTACTGCATCCTTGTTTTGCAGGTTTGACGAGCTTGTTTCATATTCGCTGTGCTTGTTCTCTGTTTGCTATCAGCATTCATTATATTCCAGTTGCTGTGATTTGTTCGCATCCTTGTTTGCAATTGTAATTTTGATGTTTAATAATTTTCACCACCACCTTTTTGTTTAATGATCATTTTACGCAAGTAGTAGTGGATTTTTTTTTCTTTGATATTGATAAGTTCGAGAAAAAAAAATATTATATACACTTATTGCGTTCAAAATTTTCCATCATCGCTCAATGCATATTTTTGTTTGATCATCAAAAATAGGTGTTAAAAATAATTTGACAACAATGTTTACTTTTCGCGTTTACGTTTATTGTGGCGTAGAGCAATTTTGTGCATTTTTCAACCGTTATTAGCGTAATATAATATGCACAGTTTCCGTGTAATAAACAAAAACGAGATTGTTCAATTGAGAATTTATTTAATCTTTTTACATGTTGGTTTTTTTTCTTCAATTTTAACAATCTTAATCATAAATGATCATGTGTTTTTATGGAAAAAAAAAACGAAAAGCAGTTTAGCTAGTGTTGTTGATTTTTGTTATAAATTTTCATTTTTCTTTTCTTAATTTTGAATATGAATTCAATGTAGAGATCAGTGTTGCACAAGACACGAACGAAGTGAAATTTGGATTTTCATCAATCAACAATATCATTAAGCACAAATTTGCATTTTTATTACTTTTCCACAGTAATGATAGATCAACTGTTGTGTTCTTGGTTAGCACGTGATGATGTGTGTTGGTTAGCATTTTTTTTCTTCTTTTATTTAAAAAAAGTTTTCAATTGTTTTTAGCATAAAATTTGAAAAAAAATGTGTAGTTTAAATTTTGAAAGAGAATTGGAAGAAATAGAAATAATATTTAATACAATTATTTGCATATTTGGAATGAAATTGATTTTGAACAATTTTTTTTTTTTTTTGATTAGTATTGACGTAAAGAACACATAATCACAGACGAAAGTTTCATTGAATGTTGAAGAAAAGCAACAATTATCATTTGGAAGTTGTTAATGAAATTTTGTTCTTTTTCTTTTTTTTTTTTTTATTTTAAATATAAATGAGTAAAATATTTTTTGTTTTCTTTTTTTGATTTTCATGTTTAATGTATAAAGTATATATTGTAGAAATTGTTGAAAATATTTAAAAGAAAAACAGTCGAAATGATATTATCAGTTTTACGGTAAAATAGATTAAGCATGTTGACGCTTGCTTGGTTGTGTATGATGATCTCAATCTGTGTGTGTGTGTGTGTGTGTGTGTGTATATTAGCTGAGAATAGCACTAACGCGCGATGTATGAATTTTGCAAACGATCGATCAGTGTGGTGGTGGTGGTGGTGGAAAATTGAAATCGTATTTTATCTTTGCTCAGCCATTAGCTTGACTAACAACAAGTAAGTAACAGCACTGCTAAGCAGCAGCAGCAGCAGCAGCAGCTTGTTGGAAACGCAAATGCGTCGCCACCGTTATTGACTATTGTTGCACTTGACAGTGTTTGTAGGCGCTTTGGTTGTCGGTTGTTGGTGCAGTGTGGTGTTTTATTTCCTGCTTCATCTGCTTCATCTTTTTCTTCTTCTTTTTCTCATGCTTTTTGGGTGAATTTCAGGGCGAAATTTGTCTTCACATACATACTTAAGGAAAAGTTTTAGAAAATAAAAAATATACCATCCTCAAATAACAACAACAACAACAACAACTACTACTACTACTACTACTACTACTACTACTACTACTACATTGTCATCATCATTATTATTATATATATATATATATATATATATATATAATGTATAATATATGTATATATATATGTATATGTACATGTATAACAAAACACAGGGATTTGCATCATAACAACACAACTTTCTAACCACAGCATAAATTTTGAAATATTTCTCTTTTTTATTTTGATTTGATCATTCTTTGCATACTTTTTCTTCTATTGTTGCTTCACCCTTTTTCTTTTATTCACACAAATTATTTAAAAAAAAAAAATATATATATATATTCCCTTCATGTTTCGAAGCAACAAATTTCAACCTGATCCAGCAAGTAAGTTTTAATAAAATATATTTATTTTTGAATAATATTTTTTTCATGAATAATTCTTTTTTTTTATTTTTTTCACTTGTTATTATTTATTTTGTTTTTTGATTGATTGTTTTGCTTTTTTTTCATGATTACAGTCAAAGAATTTCTCGAAAAAGCCAAAGAAGAATTCAAGCAACGATGGGAAGCACAGTCTGCAACAGTAAGTTGAATTAATTTTTCAATTTTTTTCTAAAATTTGTTTCTTATTAAATTTTATTTGAAAAATTATTTAAATAACAATCGGATTTTTCTCTTAAAAAAAACTTTATTTCTTTGTAAAATTTTATTAAAATATTTTTGAATATGTCACATTTTGCACACAGTGAAGCAGCAGCAACAAAACAACAATAATAGAAGTAAAATGTTTAAAATAGCTAGAAAATTTTTATCACTTTCACTTATATATATATATATATATATATATACGAACATATATTGTTATCGAGACGTTTGTAAGTCAGCTGTCTATTTCGTTTTGGATATACGACATTATTATTGGTATTTCTATGATCTAAATATAGATGCAGGTCGATAATGTCTGAAAGTGGGATCGATTTTGGCGTAGTGTTCTTAGAAAGGCTTTTACTCACATACGTGATGCTTGCTGTTCATCATCTGTTGCATGTATGATCATCGCGACAAGGAACAGCTTTTTTCATTTCTTTATCTATTTTAATAATTTCATTTTTCTAATAACGAATTAATTGATCGTATATTATTTTGAAATTGTTTTTTTTTCTTAAATAGCTCTTCAAATTATTGTTGTTCTTGTAAATTTTTGATTTATATAAAATAGAATCATGATTATAATATTTGGAGAAAAGCAAGCAAGCAATATTTCAATATTAGTGTAACGTTGTACATTAAAAAATTTTTAAATTTGATTATAAATCCTTTATTCACATGTAACGTGTAAAATGAATTTGATTTTCAAGTTTTGTAAAATATTTTGTATGAAAAGTAGTCGATGATCAATTGCACTTTACACTTGACCGTACGTAGAGTGTGAATTATTGTTTTGATGATAAGCGGTTGATTAAAAAGCTGATTTTATTATGAATAAAAGTGAAATTTCAATTGTTATTATTATGAGAGAAAAAAGTGATTCAATTGCGTGAATTGTTTTAAAAAACTGTTTTTTTTTGTATTTTAAGCAAACGGCCTGTTTGGACGATTTCGACCGGCTGAAAACTTTGGGGACCGGCTCTTTTGGTCGAGTGATGCTTGTGCGGCACAAGCAAACTCAGCAATATTTTGCTATGAAAATTTTGGATAAGCAAAAAGTTGTAAAATTGAAACAAGTGGAACACACGTTGAATGAGAAGCGAATTTTGCAATCGGTCAGTTTTCCATTTCTTGTCAATATGGAGTTTGCTTTCAAGGTGAGAAAACTTTTTTTTTTTTTATTGGTCACTACGTTGGATTTATTTAAATTTTTTTTTTTTAGGACAATTCCAATTTGTACATGGTGCTGGAGTTTGTCAACGGTGGTGAGATGTTCTCCCATTTGCGGCGTATAGGGCGGTTCAGCGAACCACATGCCAGATTCTACGCTGCTCAGATTGTGTTGGCGTTTGAATATTTGCATTCCTTGGATATAATATACAGAGATTTGAAACCTGAAAATTTGCTGATCGACAGTCAAGGCTATGTGAAAGTGAGATCATTCAAAAGTTATACTGTAAACTTTTTTTTTCTTACTTTATTCAATTTTATTGAACCTGCTTTTCAGATAACTGACTTTGGATTTGCGAAACGGGTGAAAGGTCGGACGTGGACATTGTGCGGTACACCTGAATATCTTGCACCAGAAATTATCCTTAGCAAAGTATATAAATATATGTTATTTTTCTTTTTAATTAATAAATTGTGACTGTTTTTCTTTGATAACTTAATCTTTCTTCAGGGTTACAACAAAGCAGTTGATTGGTGGGCAATGGGTGTTTTGATATACGAGATGGATGCAGGGTATCCGCCTTTTTTTGCTGATCAGCCTATTCAAATTTACGAAAAAATAGTATCTGGAAAGGTAAATAATAAAATCTACATACAGTTGTTGTTGAATGAAAACCACTGCAAATTAGCATTAGCAGCAATTTTTCATTGTCTGTACAGATTCGTTTCCCTTCGCATTTTACCAATGAATTGAAAGATTTGCTCAAGAATCTGCTACAAGTAGACTTGACAAAACGATACGGCAATTTGCGAAATGGGGTAGCTGATATAAAAAATCACAAGTGGTTTTCTAGTACCGATTGGATTGCCGTGTATCAGCGGAAGGTAATATGATTACTAGGTGGTAATAAAATAATTGATGAGAAGAATTTGTAAATTTGGAATTTTTTTTTAAGATCGAAGCTCCACTTGTAGCAAAGTGTCGACATCCGGGAGACACTAGCAATTTTGATGAATACGAAGAAGAAGCGTTGCACATTTCACCGGTGGACAAATGTGTCAAGGAATTTGCTGATTTTTGAATTTATAGATTTCACCGTGGATTTCATTTTTTGTTAGTCGTCGTATTAAAAACAAAAAATATTAATAATAAGACAAAAAGAGGCAAATTCATTTTGCAGAACATTCATTCTGCCTGCTGTTCACCTGCTGCACTTGTTGAGTTTGCCTAGCCGAAGTCTACATAGCCCCTAATAAGAAGCTTGACAGTAAATAACAAAATCTAATATCTGTCACAAGGACGCCTGTAGTCAGTCACTGAGTTATGACAGACGATGGTGCAGATGCTCAACTTATTTTTCTCTATCATCGTCATTGTTTCTTTCCTCTTTTTGATTATTGAAAAAAAAATCTCTCTCATTCTTCTTTTATATTTTATTATATACGTATATATATATATATATATATATATATATATATATACATATAATGCTAAGGTTGAAAGCAAATGACCAACAACTGAAAACGTACTTTCTCTTCTCTGAGCGTCCACGGGCAAGCTTTGTACTTTATCGTACAGCTTTTTTAGATGACAAAAGTTCTCCATGTCGTTTGTGAATTTTTATTAAAAAAAGATGAATCTATTCATTCGCCTTTATGTAATAAACATTTATTGCTGATCAAAAATTTTGAAAACCGAAAAGCAGAGCATCATTTATCCATCTCGTTTTCTGGATCTATTTGGCAATAACAACCAATCAACAAACAAATCTGCTTGCTTGTTTTATTCAAAAACGGGAGAACAAAAAAAAAATGTTCAACATTTTATTTTTGCTTGTCGTTATTAAATTTCAATTACAATAAAAGTGTACAATTGATTGAATTGATTGGCAAAGAAAATGACCATATTATCTTTTTCATCACTGTTCAGATTATTTGCATATTTTACGTGATCAAACAACGCCTCTATCTATTGGTGTCCTCTGTTGAATTGAAATCAGAAGAACAATCAAATCAAATTGTCCACTATTATTGCATCTTGCAAGCACTGTGTGAACTACCAAATTGAAAAGCAGGTTGATTTGAAAATTGTAATCCATATCATCATCACTACTCAGCACAGATACTCAGATCAATCGATGTAACAGAATGGAAAAATTGAATCCATATATTAGCATGAGACAGATTCAAAGAACTAACACTGTACGGTAGTCGTATGATCAAATAAATAGATATACTATAACTGTTTTTACCAAACAGTTGAAAATGAATTACTTGTTCACCGCTTGTGGTAAGTTGAATTGTTTTGTTCTTTTTTTTTTCTTTGAAATTGTGTACAAGAAATCTTTTCAAGTAAGAATTTTTACTTGTTACTGATATTTTTGCTATGATAGAAAAATTAAAAATTGCAATATCCATTGTTATATGCAATATTTCAAATATTGTTTACAATGCATCAAAATAGCAAGTGATAAAGCATCAGAATCAGAATGCTGTTGTTCCAATTGGAAAGTTTATCAATGTGCAATTGTTTTTGTTTTTTTTTTTTTTTATCTGTTCATTCAATATGTAGTATGCTTTGATGAGATTATCTTTTGCAAATAATGATTGATCACCAATAGGACAGGACAGTGGAATTAATGGCTAACAAATACAGATTAATTGCATATCATATTTTCTTGCTTCAACGTATTCAGTTGTTCAATATTTTTTTTTCCTTCATGTTGTTCAATGCAAGATAAATTGAAGAACAGTAGAAGAAAAATTGTCGACAACTGTTGTGTATGTGTGCGTCATTTGTTTCGAATGAAAAATTATCCCTCTACCCATCCTTACCCGATCTTCTTCTTCTTGCTCAACTTTTCCTTCTCCTTCTTCTTCCACGAGTGATCATTTGCATTATTCCAACGTGTGATATATTTCCAACAATTGTTTGCTGATCTATGACGATATATTCGAATAATATATAACTGGGGAAAAAAGAAAAGTTTCCTCATTTTATTTGTTTCTGAACAACCAACTGAATGAACGAACATCACGGAAAAACATTCAAATTTAACATTCTTTCTCTTTATTTCTTCTCATTTGCAAGTTATTATTATTCATATTTTCATATTGTAGAATTTCTTGTTCAACATGTTGTCGATTTGGTCTTTTCTTCTTCTTGTCTTATTCAAATCTACTACAGTGGTGATATCGGACAAAAATCCAAGCAACAAGTGGGCTTTGCTTGTGGCCGGCTCCAACGGATGGTACAACTATCGACATCAAGTGAGAAAATTTTTTGAAATAATTTTGAAAAAATAAAGTTTTATTTCTTTTTTGTTTTCAGGCAGATATTTGTCACGCGTATCAAATATTGCACAAACATGGAATACCCGACAGTAATATTGTTGTGATGATGTACGACGATATTGCTTATAATGAAGAGTAAGAAAATGAATGCAAATTTTTATTTTATGTCTTTTGTGTCTACATGATTATGATTTGAATATTTTTTTTTTTATTTTTCAGAAACAAATTATCCGGAAAAATTATCAATCATCCTGACGGTGTGGATGTCTATCACAACGTACCGAAAGATTATATTGGAAAAGCAAGTCATTTGTTAAACATTTGCACACTTTTTTTTTCTCCTGTACATTCATTTTCTAAAGGATGTCAACGTGAAAAATTTCATGAACATTTTGCTTGGCAAAGAAAAAGAGATGCAACATATTGGAAGTGGTAAAGTAATCAAAAGGTATTTACTTTACTGAATGTTCAATTGAATATGTGAAATTTATCCAAATTACATCAATATAATTAATTGCATTGTTAAAAATTACATTACAGCGGACCGAATGATCATATTTTTATTAATTTTGTCGATCATGGTGGCAGTGGAATTTTGTGCTTTCCTGAAGGAGAAGTGAGAAAAGTTTCAGCTGAATGTGAAGATTGAATAAAGTTGCTCATTTACATTTCAGATGACCATTGGAGAATTGAATAAAACTCTCACAGAAATGCATCGCTTGAAAAAATATGGTCAAGTACTATTCTAAATTTTTTTCATATTTTATTTTATTTTATTTATTTATTTTTTTTTTTTTTGGTTAATAATTTGCTTTTTTCTTTTTAAATATTTAATATTTATTTGAGCAAGAATAGATTCCAACTAATTGTTTCAGATGCTCATTTACATTGAAGCTTGTGAATCAGGTTCGATGTTCAAGAATGTATTGCCAAATAATATTAAAAGTAAGTAAATTGGATAGGAGTTGAATTTTGAATTCAAAAATTTTGTTCAAATAATAAATGCAAGAAATTGTTTCACATTAACAAATGCGATGATGCAAAGCAAAAGTTGTAATGTGTGATAATAAATGATTGTTTGAGATAAGCAAATTTTTGCCATCTTCTTTTGCAGTTTATGCCACAACTGCTGCCAATGCAAGAGAAAGTTCCTATGCATGCTATTTTTCAGAAGAATTGGAAACTTATCTAGGCGATTGTTACTCTGTCAATTGGATGGAGAACAGTGATAAAGTGAGGCAACAATTTTGCACATGCAAAAATTAAACATTTACAATGATGATTAAGACTATGAACTATTTTCAGGAACTGCTTTGGTTGGAAACTGTCGGTGAACAGTACAAAATTGTGAAATTTGAAACCAACACTAGTCACGTGTCAGAATTTGGTGATCGCAGCGTTAGCAAAGATTATTTGTCTGATTTTCAAGGAGAGGAGATATTTCTGAAATTTGGAAGTTTCTTGTTTGCACAACTGCTAAAACCACAACAACAACAACAACAACAACACCAACAGAACAGAAGACCACCGAATGTACATTTGGATGCGGTATCAAGTCGTGATGTACCGTTGGAAATTTTAAAACGAAAAATCAACAAAAATGGATACGAAAGCGACGCCGCAAGACAAAATCTTCACTCACTGCTGTTGGTAAGTTCACTTTCAATAAATAATTCAATAATTAAATTAATTAATTTATTTATTTATTGTACACTCAGAAAAGAAAATATGTCGATGAATTTATAAATCAAATGGTTGGTGAAATTTCGAAACATTTCCATCTCAACCACGAGGCTATGCTAACCAAACGAGTTGCTGATGTAATGGATTTTGACTGCCACAGCAAATTAGTTCATCACTTTAGTCGCAACTGCTTCTCATTTAGCAAAGTAAGTTCTATTCTTTTACAATCACTTCACTAATTTATGTAATAATTTTCAAATTTAACGATCAAAATTCCTTTTTTTTTTGTTTTTTGTTCTTTATATAATTTCATTTCATATAATAATAATAATAATAATAATAATTAATAATTAGTACTTGGGAAATTTTAATTGAAAACTTTTAAAAACTAATTGTATTTTTTCAGAACGCATATGCACTGAAATATGCTTACGTTTTGACGAACCTGTGCAATACTGGAATTCCTGTTAATGAAATTTTGATTCGCATGGAAGAATCGTGCAAAACTGCTAAAATGTATTCAAACATAGTCTAGCTTATCATTATTGGCAATGTCTACTTACTTGACAAGGCAGCAATCCTAGGTTGCTGCTCTAAAACGTGAACATTTTAAAATATCCAACAATAAATAGCATTTATTATGTGTCTGTGTGTGCATTTTTTGTTTCATGAAGCTTTAACGAATTGTAAACAAAAATAATATCGGGTTGTATTTTGGTTATCTCTTAGTAGAATACACGTTGTTTGTTCTATTACTTTTTTTTACAGTATGCTTTTCTGAACTTGCTACTGTTTTATTTCAGGCACGTATACTTTAGGCATGAGTGAAAGCAATTTACGTTGTACACTGTTCCAAAGAAGATGCACTGTTCTGCATAAAATTTTACGGTGCAATAAAATTAAACACACACACACTAAAAAAAGAAATCAATGAGCAAAATCAATGCTCATTAACACAATACCGTTTATTGCTACATGGTGCGATTCATCATTGTTTTGTGCAGTAAAAATTGCTGGGCATTTTGCAATTTTAACTGACGTTTTAAATGAATCAATACAATTTTAGAAGAAGGCTATTAAAAAATTTTCAGCTTATGTAAAACATTCAAATTGCAAGTCAAATAAATGAATAAAACTGAAACTGAGAATGGTATCAGAGAAAAAGCTATGCTAATAATAATGTTCACTTTAACATGTGTAAGTCGAAATTACTCCAAAAAGATAATAATTGCTAATTATGTAATGACATTGAAAAATTTCAGCATAATTTAGCACACAATGAAGAAATAATCTTCAGTTTGCACATGCAGATCTTAACAAACGACAAATCAATCCGATTCATGTGTGTCCATTGTCATTTCTACTCGTTCATGTACAAATGAAATGGTATGTATTTATGAATTTTCATATTTTTGTTTCCTAGCAATTCTTCAATTTGCAACAATTAGCTTTTCACCACTTCCGTTTGAATTTCACCACGTTTAAAATTCTTATTTTGTCTTTCATTTTTTAAAATCTGTCAAATATATTTTCTACTCTCAGCGTTGTTGGCTATTTAATGATCGATGATCTACATCTTGTCATTAGTGATTTTGTTCTGAATGAAAACTGCATCAACTCTTAAATTACATTTATACAATGCACTCAGTGACAATGATTTCTAGAAATTTTTTCATTTGCGTCACTTGCTCTGCAAGTGAAAATTACGTATTCATCATTACTGCTTTGCGTTATGATTTTCATTATAGCCGTCTGTTTCAAAGTAAACATAGCATTGCGTAACGCGTCGCAAAATTTTGCATAAAGATGCTATGGAATGTAACTATGAATTTTCATATTTTGCATATTAGTGCTATTCATTTTTGTACCTATGTTTTCGTAGCTGAGCGAGCAACTGACTCATTTTACACTGTTCGATATAATGGTAAGAATTATTTTAAAATTTTCTTTATAAATATTAGGATTTAATATGAATTTTCCTGTTTATTGCACAATTGTTATTCCTTGGTGCCGTTGCCATATAATTGGGAAAACTTTCAAAAGTAAAATACATTTAATACTGCAGAAATAATATATTTGATGATTTTACTGACTGTTCAAAGTATTATTGGCAATTTTAGAATTATATTTTTTCAACTAATGGCGATTCAATGAACAATATTCTTATTGTCACATGTTCTTATTATCATTGATTGTCATCAGTGCAATCAATGATAGAAAATATGAAATATGCTGTTGGAAAATTAACTACAGAAAATCACTTTTCTGACCAACCCCACCCATGATTATCAAGAGCGTCGCTGAACGCAAAAATGCCCCAAGGCTGAGCGAGGTCAAGAGAAAAGTTATATTAATGAGATGAAATGGTCGGTGCGATTAGTATGAGTATTAGTCTCGTGTGTGAGCACTGACTCTTGGCATCTAATCTATTCATACCTCCTATTATTGGTTTCGTCTATCAAAACATAACTGTAAATATCGAATTTGGTGTTCAATTCATCTATAAACATTTAAAGCTCTTTGCTAGTTCAGATTTTTTCCAGTATAGTTATCATGAACAATGACAAATGATTTGTGGTGCTTCGAGCTGGTTGTGAAGCAACATCTTGCGGTTTGATTATACAACAAAGAAAGAATCAGTCGATCAACTATACAACAGAAATTCTGTCGAAGAAGAATTCTGCTGAAGACGCTTGCAACTGTAAAAAACAAGTCACCGTTGGTGAATTGGTAAAGGCAAGAAACTCCAGCGTTGATATGAGACTCTCCTGTCAAGTAGGGAAGCTGTGGAAGCTGCGGCGTTGCAATGCATGTCAGTCAATGTATCATGGTTGCCAATGCACCTGGACACCGCTGATACAACTGTTGATGACAACAGCAGGGCTCTGCTCAGTCTGGTGTCTGGAATTCATGCAACTATTAGCTCAATGGCACCTTTTATTCCCTGAACAAAGCAACTATTTCAGCTATTTTGGCGAATGGATTTGTCCCGGGACGATCCACTAGCAGCTGAAATAGGGTCCTGGTGGCAATCGAGAGAGCAGCTGACACTATTGCCACAGGTGGATGTTTGGTGAGCTGCAGCATACATATAACACTCTCCTGTCAGATGGAAAAGCTGTGCAAGCTGCAGAATTGCATTGGATGTTGGTCAAGTGCAATGGACGGTCGAAATGTATCAACCATGGAGCTAATGGCTATCAATGCTTCATGGCGTGTTGTCGTTTATACACCTGGCCACCGCTAATACAATTGTTGGTGACAACAGCAGGGCTCTGCTCAGTCTGGTGTCTGGAATTCGTGCAACTATTAGCTCCATGGCACCTTTTATTCCCTGAGCAAAGCAACTATTTCAGTTATTCTGGCGAATGGATTTGTCCCGGGACGATCCACTAGCAGCTGAAATAGGGTCCTGGTGGCAATCGAGAGAACAACTGACACTATTGCTACAGGTAGAAATTTTGCGAGTTATCATCCCACAATCAATGAAGCCGATAAACCAATGAAGTATCCATGCTTTTGGAGAAAGCTTTCTAAGAAATCTTTAAAAGCAATGATTCTCACTTTCATTGCTTCCCCAAGCATTGTTTTTCCTTATTAGCATTACGTACGTTCCACAAACCAGTTAATGCGGTGATGAACGGAAAATATTCCTTATAACATCTATAACTTAGTTTTAATGTGGAAATGCCCTCTGACCCCATGATTGTATGTATGGTCGAGCGTCACCCATTTTGATGCAGTGCGATAGATCCCGCCGCCTGTTTTCTGAGCAGTGCAATACTGTGTTTTGCAATGGGTGACACAGCCAGTGCTCCTGTGAGATTTTGTTCTTTATCAAGAGTAACAGTCCAGTTTTTCAATTTATACGCTCATGCTGGTCCAGTAGATTACCATGTCCTGAAAAATTGATCCCCCTGCAACAACAATCCTTATGCTATTGATAACAATTGCTACTATCGATATCGATCGATTGAGAACAGTCGATAAGCTGAAAAGAGGAAGTCAGCATACATATTCCGCACATTCCAACCCTGTTCTGAAATCTTGAAGACCATATTCTTAGAACCCTTGGAAACCCTGTTGTCCATTTAAATCGACCCATCTGATGCAGGAATGTCGTTCCCTTTGAATTATGATTTTACCATAGACCGTTGGACTGTTTTCCACATAACATCGGCAGAATGTAGAAGTTTACTATGTCAAACAGTAGATTGGTTTGTTCTTCCCAAGATATGACGAACATCAAGTGCTGCTGTTGCTTTTCATAATAGTGTCGCAACGCAGCTTAATGGTTTTGCACTATTAGAAAATGGTAAGAATTTTGTTATTTATAAATTGGATGATGCCTTTTTGACTTATTTTTGCATAATGTCAGCAATCCATTCTCTCCAAACCCAACTCCCTTTTTGTGACTGCCTGTTCCCTGATAGGCAATACGTGACTGATACTGATAGGCTTAATAAAGTAGCAGAAGCCATTACCCAATCTCATTGTATGAAAGTGTAGTAACTTTTGCTTATTAGGATTCGGCTTTTGCTGCGCCACTCGTTGCAAGCTTCCGCACTGAGATAAATTACAGTTGTATTGTACAGTTTTTTGGCAATTATCATCATAAAATTTCTGATTTCAAACTTTCAAGCCTCAAAGCTCTATATACCTGCCTACCACCCCATTCAACCACACTGAGAGAGTGCCATTTTAGCTCTGCATCTGAAATCTCAAAAGTGCTATTTTATTTTCTACCTGTTTCTGATATCAAACTTCTAAACTTCACAACCCCGTATACCTGCTCTCCCCTTCCCCTAAACATGGACGTATACCAAGCCCGTATACATTGAAGAGTGTTATCTTAGCTCTCTATACCCGCTCGCCATCCCCCCCCTCCAGCCATCATGAAAGAGTGTTATTTCAGCTCTGTTATTTTTGTCAAACGTATTTTATTTTTCAAACTTTTTAGTGGAAGCCATTTTTTTATTATCCATCTAAGTTTGATTAGGCGAAAAACATTAGTAATATAAAAATTATTGTATGACCTCCTGTGTTCAGGCAGCTAAATTCAATCGATGCAATAATATTATTTAGTAATTTGCAATGCTTTAGGTGAATAAATTTTCCTTGAATTTAATTTTAGTAAAATTAATCTGCATAATAATGTTATTCGTATAATAATATGCACTGTGTAAATAAAAACGTAATAAATTTCACCTTCTCATTTAATAACGTTGTTCATAATGTTCATGCCACTGCGCTATTACTGATGGACAATTAGGTTATTCTTCCGGAGGCAAAGTACGTAGTCATTTGCATAATTTACTTAGGCATTTAATCAGAGCACTCCGCTTACGTTTAGCTCTTCCGTTTATTGCCATTCTATCAGTCAAACAGGTATGTGGTCAGCTATAATTCCGCTCTTCAACACCATCCATGAATAACCGGTAAGTTAGATTTGATATTGTGGCGGTGGTATGCTATGCATGAAATTTGCATTACTTTACTAATATGTTGAGTGGAAACTGGCGGGTTTATTTTTCTGTTCGTCTTATTATTGCTAACTTTCAGATATATCAGTATGCTGAAGATGAAGAATAAGTATCTATTTGTTTTTTATTTTGAGATGACCGCACTAATATAATTCACTTTCAGAATTTGCGTTTTATTGTATTCATATCAATCAATATGAAACAATAAGGATCTTGAGAAGTAAGTGAATATGGTAACTATGCATCATAATAATTGTACAGTGCATTTTGTTTAAAATCATGTTAATTTCTGTGAGATGTAAACTGTAGCTTAGCCACGTCATTAGAACCACATTACTTTTGTTTTAACTGCCGCCCTAATATTAAATATATAAGTAATATCAAGATTGGTGATATCACTTGATTTTAATAACTTTAAAATATAAAAATTGCATTGAAAATATGATTTTCTAGATGTACAAGCATATTACTACATTACGATATCTGGAAATAGTCAAGATAAAAGTTGTTTGCAATTATGTAACGCTCTGTTAGGTGCTTTTCAGAAGATTTCAACTTTCATCATTTGCTCAGTTTTGTTCACTTGTAGGCAACAAGTAAGTAATGCAACAGTATAATACTGCTTTATTTTCACCTTTATGTTCATTTTATTTGAAGTGACAAAAGCATTTTAATGACTCTTATATGAAACAGCCATATTATAAAAAGTAATTGAAGACGAATAACAGTGCATCAGAATAATTTTTGAAATTTATGCTATTTTCAATGTTAGTTCCTTTTTAATAAAAATATTTGTTTAGATGATGGAATATTTGAAAATATTTACAAGCATTTGTGATGGGATGCGTAAGTAAATGTTATCATCATTAATTCGCTTATTTTGAAAGTTTACATATTGTACTACTTATTATATTTCAAAATTTTGTTTTATATTAATATGCCTTTCTTAGAATGTCAAAGTGGTGTATGGCACTGAAAACGAATGATGGTATGTATGGTTTATATTTTTATTCAGTGCATGCAGCAGTTTTTGTGAATGTTTATTTTGAAATTTTATTATGTTAATACACAAATTCTAGAATGTTAAACTAATGTGGAGTTATATTGCAGAAAAGAAATGATAGTATAAATGCTTTATATATTAAATTTAATGAATACAGCAATTTTTTACGAACTTTAAATAACATTACAAAATTTATAATTATAGATTTGTTTTGAACAGCAAGTCACCTGCAATCTGAAGCGCTGGGCTTCAATTGTTATTGTATACATCATGTATGTCAGAACTAGGTAATTGTCTTCGATTTTAAAATCTTAAAAATGCGAAAATTTAGTTTGTCGTATAATTGTAAAAGTATATAAGCATATTAGCTATATTATTAAAAAATAATCAAGGCATTACGTTAATTTTTATTTTGAAAGATTTCATATCCTTTGTCATTTCAGTTGCTCAAATCCTTTATATGAATATTACACTTAAGTAATGTAAGTAGATCTGTTCGATATTACAAATTTGAAGTTTAATTTTTATCAATTATTATAATAATTTATTACGAAATTGAATTGAAGCACAAAATAGAATGAGATCAAGAAACGACGGAGTTCAATGCGTTCTCGTGATGGAATTGTCAGTTATGGCCTGTTTTTTACGGTGAAAAAGTACAAGTAAAAGTATGTTTAGTTAATTAGAAGCATTTAATACATATTGTTTCAGATAAACGATTAAAATCGATTGTTGGCTGTTATGAAAACATCAGCAGCTTGTTTATGGTCGCACCACGAGCAGGTAAGAAGTTCAGTTTAATGCAAATTTTAATACTAAGTAAACATTTACATTCTGATGCACTGTTATTTGTCTTCAATTACTTTTTATAATATGGCTGTTTCATATAATCTACCGTTTACATAACTGTGTCTACGCAGGTACAGGCAGTACACAGATATTTGATTCATATACAGCTACACGCACTGAACTACCTCGTTACTCCGGATATGAAAAACACAGAAAGTATTTATGATCATTTTTTGCAGTTTTTTTAACTGCATTGTTTCACATTAGTCTCCCAGTTATTTTTTGGTTTTCTAGCCCGTACAAGCAGCTGTTTCAGTGGTTCGAATGTCCTAGACGATTTATGGTACACAGGTACAGTTACGCGCACTGAACTATCTTGCTACTCCAAAGAAAAAATACCGTAAGTATATTTTCACTTTTTTTCAGTTTTAACTAATTCATTTTCGCATTACTCGTTCAGTTAATTTTTGGTTTTATAGAACGTACAAGCTGCTAATACAGTGGTTTTTCTTATGTCCAGGACAACTTATGGTAAAGTTTGGAGTCTACTCTGCCGCCACCCTGCCAGATAACATCTATGCTGTTTCTATTAAGACGTCAATGATCAGAGAGTGGTATTTTTTTCGTTTTTTATCGTTAATATGGTAGTTCCAGGACTACATTGCCACAGTGACAGATCAACTTGGTACCAAATCCTTGCCTGCTGACTGCGGTAAGTAGTTTCGTAGGAAATGGATTAATGAAGAGTGTGGCTAAATCCTGCATCTTTGGAGTGGCTCGTACGGCGTTACAGGTAAGTCTACCTAAATGGTAAGTATCAGGTAAGTATTTGAGGCATGTTTGCAGTGGATCAGGGAAGTGCATTAAGTAAGTACACTAGCTTAGAATCAGGTAAGCCACAGAAGCCTGATAGGTAAGTGCTAACTGAAAATCGAAAAAGGAAGAATGCAAATAGAGTAAAGTGAGGCGGTTACCTAACAAAAACCAAATCAATAATGCAAATTTCAATCGATTATGCAAATATTTAACGATTATGCAAATTTATTTCTTTCCAGAAGCGTAACCTAAGGCTAGCCCTCAGGCTGACGATTTTCGAAAATTCCAAAATTTCAAAAATTTTTAAAAATTAGCCTCAGGCAACGCCCCCCGGCGCAGCCTAAAGGGACAAAAAAATTTGCATATGCAAATTTGACACAGCCTGGGGGCAAATATTGTGCAATAATATGCCAAGGGCATAGCCCGAAGAGATATGCAAATTTTTTTATGCCCTGGGGCGTAGCCGCGGGCGACGCCTCAGGCTGAAATTCCAAAAATTCAGAAATTTTGAAAAAATGTCCCGAGGCATAGCCTGGGGCGTAGCCTCAGGGCAAATAAAAATTTGCATATGCCCTCAGGCTATGCCAATGGCATTTTATTGCACAATATTTGCCCCCAGGCTATGTCAAATTTGCATATGCAAATTTTTTTGTCCCTTTAGGCTGCGCCGGGGGCGTTGCCTGAGGCTAATTTTTAAAAATTTTTGAAATTTTGGAATTTTCGAAAATCGTCAGCCTGAGGGCTAGCCCCAGGCTATGCCTTTGGCAGTTAAAAAATTTGCATAATCGTTAAATATTTGCATAATCAATTAAAATTTGCATTGCTTGTTTTATTCTAGTAACCGTTTGGGTTGTCTTGCGTTTAAGTTCCCCATCTATTTTTCGTTTCCATTTACTCACCTGATGTACGACTTGTTTGCTTTTCTTATATACTTAGCTGATACCGTTTCTAGGTTTCTGTACTAACGGTACTTTCCGGGTGATACGGGCTGGTATACTTACGCAACTGCTTTACATGCAAATTTTAGCGATGTGAGTCCGCAGGTTCCAATTTCAACTAATAGTGGCAGCAGTGTGGATTTAACATATGTTCATAAAACACGATAAAAAAATGGAATACTTAGAATTACAAAAAATTCTGCGATCTATCATAGAAATTATTTGGCAGTGTGGCGGCAAAGTAGAATCAAACCTTTATCGTAAATCGTCCTGGAATGCAAAATACCGCTGAATCAGCTGCTTGTACGGGCTAGAAAACCAAAAAATAACTGGGAGACTAATGTGAAACAATGCAGTTAAAAAAACTGCAAAAAATGATCATATATACTTTCTGTGTTTTTCATATCTGGAGTAACGAGGTAGTTCAGTGCGTGTAGCTGTATATGAATCAAATATCTGTGTACTGCCTGTACCTGCGTAGACACAGTTATGTAAACGGTAGATTATATGAAACAGCCATATTATAAAAAGTAATTGAAGACAAATAACAGTGCATCAGAATGTAAATGTTTACTTAGTATGAAAATTTGCATTAAACTGAACTTCTTACCTGATCGTGGTGCGACCATAAACAAGCTGCTGATGTTTTCATAACAGCCAACAATCGATTTTAATCGTTTATCTGAAACAATATGTATTAAATGCTTCTAATTAACTAAACATACTTTTACTTGTACTTTTTCACCGTAAAAAACAGGCCATAACTGACAATTCCATCACGAGAACGCATTGAACTCCGTCGTTTCTCGATCTCATTCTATTTGGTGCTTCAATTCAATTTCATAATAAATTATTATAATAATTCATAAAAATTAAACTTCATATTTATAATATCGAACAGATATACTTACATTACTTACGTGTAATATCCATATTAATAAACAATAATATCCATATAAACAATTTGGGCAACTAAAATGACAAAAGATATGAAAGCTTAAACATAAAAACATATAAAAGGCATAAAGGCAAATAAAGGATAAAAGCATTACTTGTGTTAATTTCTATTTTATAATTTCTTAATCTCTAATGCTGAATTGAAAAATGTTATTTAATGTTCATAAAAAAATTACTGTATTTACAAAATAAATATAAAACATTCATACCATCATTTCTTTTCACATTCTTCATATTAGTTACACATTCTAGAATTTGTTTATTAACAGGTAATAAATAAATAATTTATTAATAACAAAATATCAAAACAAACATAAAAACTGCTGCATGCACTGAATAAATATAAACCATACATACCATCATTCGTTTTCAACACATCACTTCATTTTGGCATTCCAAGATTGACATATTAATATAAAACAATTTTTTAAAATAAAATTCCAAAAAACTGCAGGAATCACTAAATAATAAAGAATACATACCGACATTTATTTTCTGCATCCAACTCCTTAATACTTTCACATTCTAAGATGTCAATATTAATATAATAATACAATATAAAAACTTTCAAAATATGGGAATTAATGATGAAAACATTTACTTACGCATCTCATCACAAATACTTGTAAACATATTCGAATCTTCCATCACCTAAACAAAATTTTTTATTAAAAAGAACTAACAAGATAATTCAAAATGGCATAAATTTCAAAAATTGTTGTTCTGATGCACTGTTATTCGTCTTCAATTACTTTTTATAATATGGCTGTTTCATATAAGAGTAATTAAAATGCTTTTCACAGTTCAAATAAAATGAACAAGAAGTTAAAAATACAGCAGCAATAGTATTGCATTACTTACTTGTTGTGTACAAATGAACAAAACTGAGCCATGAGATGAATAATCAAAGTTGAAATCTTCTGAACAGTAACTTTAATACAGAGCTGTATAAACTAAAATGTAAAATTTTCAATTCAGTTTTCAAATTTTAAACTTATTGAAATCAAGTGCAACAAATCTATGATATTACCTAAATGTTTTAATGTTGAAGCAGCAGTTAAAATAAAAGTAATGTGGTGCTGATGGCGTGGCTAAGCTACAATCTAAATTTCAAAGAAATTAACAAAATAAAAAGCAGTGCAAAATTATTGTGATGCATAGTTACCATAATCATTCATTTTTCAAGATGCTTATTGTTTCATATTAATTGATATGAATACAATAAACCGTGAACTTTAAAAGTACATTATATTACTGAGATCATCTCGAAATAAAAAACACAAAAATACGTACTTATTCTTCTTCAGAATCTGATGTATCTGAAAGTTAGCAATAATAATACCAACAAAAAGAGAGACCTGTCAGTTTCCATTCACCATATTAGTAATGTAATACAATTAACATGCACAGCATACCACCACCACAATATCAAATCTAACTTACCGGTTATTCATGGATGGTGTTGAAGAGCGGAATTATAGCTGACCACATACCTGCTTGACTGATAGAATTGCAATACAGCTAAAAGCAAATGGAGGCTGATTAAATGCCTAAGTAAATTATGCAAATGACTACGTACCTAGCCTCCAGAAGAATAACTTAATTTTCCATCAGTAATAACGCAGTGGCATGGACATTATGAACAACGGCATTACACAAGACGATGAAATTTATTACGTTTTTATTTACACAGTGCATATTATTATGCGAAATGGCATTATTATGCAGATTAATTTTACTAAAATTAAATTTAAGGAAAATTTATTCACTTAAAGCATTGCAAATTACTAAATAATATTATTGCATCGATTGAATTTAGCTGCCTGAACACAGGAGGTCATACAATAATTTTTATATTACTAATGTTTTTCGTCTAATCAAACTTAGATGGATAATAAAAAAATGGCTTCCACTAAAAAGTTTGAAAAATAAAATACGTTTGACAGAAATGTGAAATTGGTCATTTATCACAGCACGGAAATGTAAAATAAGTGCAGTATGGTGGTGGACGGCTACCCTAGTAGCTATACTGCTTGCCAGCTTATCTTAACTTTCCATTTGCGTTTGTTTGCGCCTTCTTATGTAGGTATCTGTCAAAACTGTAAAGTTCGTTGAGTTGAGTGCGTTAGCACAACTTGTGCTTCCAAGAAACGTCTGTGGATGACCATTCTGTAGTGCTATTTATGGAAAGAATAAAACAAAAGCATGAGGGGTAGTCACGATTTGGTGATATCGTCCTTAAAAATTAGGTTTCGCAAGTCGTTAACAGTTTAGAAAAATCAGATTTATATCTGGTTACAACAGCTAAGTGCTGTTCATTTAGCTCAAAACAGGGGGTTGGCAGAATTTTCAGATGAACGCAATCTCAGTTCAGCTTGAAATCAGTTAGAGCTGGATGATAAAGATAACTGGATGGGAAAGCAGGACGGGAAAAAGTTATAGGCAGTTAGTAGGAAGGAGGGAAAAGTTGCAGGATGGAGGAGTTGGCAGTTTGCTAGAATGTAAATTGCTTTCCTTCACTCAATCTTCACGCATAACAATCAGGCACTGTGTCTGATATATCAACACTGACGACATCAACACTGAAGATGACAATCGTCTAACAAGCAGGGCAAGGGTGGGATAGTAAAGGGGAAGGAAGGGAGACGTTGCAGGTTGGAGGATGTAAATGATGTCAGAAAGTGAATCGCTTACATTCACACAAGTATTTTATTTATAAGTATTGCCAGCGTTGGTGGAAATGGAGACAGGAAACAAGGATATAATTATTAGGATATAATTAGATATAGATATAACAATATATATATATTATTGGCTATATAATGGCATCATAGAATCTATTAAGAGACATTTTCAAGCATGCAGGGAACGTTAGTGCCATTATGACAGTTTCAAGAGTGGTAGCTAAAAGAGCGTTCTCTAAATAGCAGCAACTTTCCTATGTCAATTTCAAACAATCCTATACACCAATTCATCAGTGTTGAGCAGCTAGGTTTGCAATTGCAGCATGCTGGTAACAAGCATTTCCATTAAACAACTGGCTGAGTGTTATTAAACAACTGGCCGTTAAAAGAAAAAAGCAAATATGTAAAATTTCATACCTGTTAGCAGATCTGTCAATGATGAAGTAGCAAGCAAACGTATATTTCCAACTTCAAGTTTTGAGTTTAACAATCACACCGTATTGGAATGAAGCAGTAAAATGACCCAGTAACCCAGCCCAGTAATAAGAGCGATCTTCGCCAGCAAATATTTATATCATAATGAAGTTCTCTTAATAAACAGAAATTTATATAGAAGGGCGGAAATTACTCGATGCGAAATGCCATCGGCAATGTTCACCTTCACATTAGCATAAAGTTATTCTTCTGACCTAGAAATGCACATATTCTTTGAAAATGTAACACAATGTAAACTGCTAGCACGAATGATTATAATAATTACTGAGCCAGAGCATAATCTTCAATACTTTACAGATGAAAGTCAGCATTCTTCTCAGATAATATTATGACGTAATTCTAAAAAGTATGAAAAACTCACTTACGTAAATGAAGCTTCACAGCAACTCTGATCATATGAAAATTATGCAACAATCAACTATTGGTGAATAATCACTGCCTACGCATAAAATAATAGTCAGCATGATAGTAATACTTTGCAAAGAATACCATGATGTTCAGTAAAATTAAAGAACATATTGTTTAATAGATGTTTCAATCAGTTTTTGATCGACCTGTTGAACAGAATAGAAACGAATGCAAAAAAAAAGAAGAATAGCATTACATAACATTTACTGCAAACGTCAGCATAATGAACTGATACTTCAATGTAATGCTAAAAATTATGCATCACGGTTGTCACGTTAGAAAATGTGAAACCGGCTGCATTGCTATATTATTATAAAACAAGCAACGACAAAATGCAGAGACTATTTATTAAAAATTTGTGGGTTTTTCCAATTAGAAGTTTGCATCGTACATTAATTCAAATTCATTTATTGTTTCAAATCGAAAATATTGTGCAAAAATTTGAGAGAACTTTTTCAAAGTTTCAAAAAAAGTGGTACATTTTGCACTAAAATGCTTTGAATCAATTACATAAATTTATAAAATTTGGGTGACGGCATATCTGAGGCACAATTCCTGTCAATAAATTATGCATATCAATAACATCATCATCATCATCATCATGCAGTGAAATATCAGCCGTTTGTAGTCTCTACTGACGATTCCGTTAAAATACTTATTTTGATATTTCATTTTCAGCAATAATTCTCTTACAATATATTTATTTTCTTTTCAAAAACTTAAATACCTTAATAAATTGGCATTAAACGTAAACATAATTTTCTTTTAATCAAGAATAAAGGGGTATTAAATGACTTTTACTAAATGTAGTCTAAAAAATGTACAATACATTTTCAGATATATAATTAATTTTTACTGCACTAATAGCACGTCATTATAAACCTTACCTTGAATTATAAAAAGAAGCCACAGTTTTCAATGTACAAAAGTAGTAGATTCATTTTCAGTATCAATCAATTAACAGCTGTTGTAATGGTTGAAAACAATTATAGTAAATACAATTACAAATATTTAACCTTTAGAATGAATAAAAGAATGAATTCTAAAACTGAACAATTAATGAAATAGATGTCATTAAATTTTACAGTTATCAATAAAAAATATCCAGGAACAAAGCATAATAACATTTACAGTTTACACATCACAATTATTTTTCAGGATTCAATAAATACTGTAAGTTAACTAAAGGATGAGATATTATGTTTTCATAGAATAAACTGACATACACAATAAAACGGTTAGCAAAATTTGTTGGTTGTTACGATGTGTAGGAAAAATGAACAAACTTGTCCCCACAGTCGTAATAGTGCATTTCTCAAAGTACTGTTGATCAAAAAATATTGCCAACCTCAAAATTCGATTTCAATAATATGCATAATAATGATGATACAATAATTCAATAACAATAATACAACAGCAGATATATTATAATTTCATTTTTTCAGAAGAACGACGATGCCCATCTAAAAATAATTATTTGTGATTTTTGTTATGCATTACAGAATCCTTCCATATTGAAATTTTTATTTAAGCAATTTCAAAATTAAGAATTTCAGGTTAAGATGTTTTAATTAAAAAGTTGTTGCAACATCATTTTTCTTCTTCCATGAATATTACATTCGATAGCAATATAATTTCTAGTCAATTTCGCACGTAATCAACGATTGATTGCACATGATCGAAAATATATGTACGTCTAATTTGTACAATATAATTCGCATATAATAATTCGTTGTAGTTTTGAAAATGTTTACTATTTGTAAAGAAAAAGCGAAGTGCCAGAAAATAAATATTTAAAAAGCTTTTAAAATCCATTACTAATAAACATTATTAATAGCTAATCAATAAATTTATATATCGTTTCTCAGCAAACAATTTGCAAATTTCGAAATTTGCATTTCATTTCCAAATCAAATATACTTTACCACACTTCTATGCAAATTTTCTCCAACTCTCATACACACACGCGAATTTCAATATACATACTAATAATTAAACAAGAAAGTAAATTTGCTTTTAATAAATTCTCAGAAATTACACCATCGAAAGCAATTACGAAAATTATTTTAAATTTTTAATTATTACATAAAGTTTCACATATTACATTCATATTGCATGAATGTAAGCAGAATGACACCTTCGATTAATTTAACTACTTAATAACAGTAGTTATAATCTCGATTTACTTATATGATAAATCAAACAAAGTATGACCACATAATAGTAATTTTTAATAAAAGATGGGTAAATTCATAAATTAAGTAATAATAATAACAATAACAACAATAATAATAATAATAGTACGGATAATAACAGTAATAATAATTTAATGCAGTTTTTGCACAGCACTATCACATAACTTGTAGAACAATTATCAGGCCTTTTTTACATCAACAAGCAGCTCACTAATCGTCAGTTTTTCTTGGTTAAATCTCCAACGTGACCATGTCTTATTAATTTTTTGTATTTCTACATCCCTCTGTAGAGCAGCTAAATATGTGATCCACAGCGCACATTTACAATGAAAAATGTGTAATTTTAGCTCAGAGCGGTGTTCAAACATGCGTTATACCAAGACAGGAGATAATACATAATTTAGGCAAAAAAGCAACATCAATTCGCTTTGAAGGATTCGGTTAATATAAAAGTGTCAGAATCTCTAGTTTTAAAGTCTGCCATCAGTGAAGATTATTATGATGAGAATTATGAGTATCGATAAAGAACGTATGCATCTCTGGCACCGACAACGGTAGGAAGGATCGTAGAATTGATCCCATCCCGTCATGGTTGAGCGTTCAACTGGAAATAGGTATAAAAATTTTCAACAGGTGATCAATCGCGATCCCTGTTCTCTTTGGAACATTCTTTCACAGTACAGTGATATGGATATCATTTATGAGGAGGGACGAAGCAACGGAAAGGAACGGTTAAGAAAAGGGCGAAATGTATCGGAATGGAGGAGGTGAAGATTTTTGAATGAAAGTTGAATGAAATCATTCAGTGAATCGCTTTCCACGAATCAACCTTCACGCTTAATGATAGCATCGTAATTTGGGCTCATTTTCACGAATGACATCAACGACAGTCAGCTTCATTCCACTTTCAAAAATGAAGAGTGAAAGTGTTTGCTGAATGGTTTGCAATGGACATTTCGATCAGCGTTAGCAGTATTTGTATTAATAAAGAACATTTATAGACAATTTGGGCGTGGTTCGAGTGTGTTTTGTCAATACTATTATCAAATAAATAAATACAAATGCGCGAAATTTCACAAAATAAAGAATTTGGAATAGATCCTACAGTACAGAAGCAAATGTAATGCAGGTAATAATAAATAAAGTTAACATTTTCTCTTTGGCAATGTTCAAAAATGAGTTCTGTGATTATACATTCAAAAGTGCAGTTTTTCAAAGCTTTTACTTTCCATTATTATGAATTGAAAAAATAATGATAAATGTATTCCTGAACACACTGGACACATACATTATTACTGGAAATTTGACGTGATCTAACAAAATGGCGCTTGTTTGTTGAACGTCATTAAAGATGAACAACATAAAGGTTTCAGTTTAATTTTACAAAAGTAAAAAATTAAACTGCTAAGAGAAGTGGAAAAAGTAGCCATGTTTAATGCACAGTGCTTGAAGAAAATAGGAAAGAAATAACAGTAAATATGTAAAAATTCATACCTGACAGCAAGCATGTTGGTGATGATGAAGTATGTGGTGCATATGCAGAGCAATTCACAAAGTTTCTGTTGTTTGTTGAAGTGAAGAACCAAAAATGAGCACAATACCCAGTGCAGTAGTGTGTATAATAATCGCCTGTTCATAATAAGCAAGGCTTCATATAAATGAAATCGCCTGCGAATTTGAATGGCACAAAGTGCTTTCATCACAATGCCATTGGCATAGTTCACCATTAAATTAGCATAAAGTTACTTTGCTGACGTGTTAATGTTTGCATATGTTTGCACAGCGCAAAATAAAGCATTGATGAATGCCTAGTATGACGCTTGAATAATTAATATTATTGTGCAACTATGTTTGTGGAGTTTGCGCATTCGCAAAAACATACTCAAAAACGTTTTCGGAAACTTAAAATGAACTATAAAAAAAGCAAGACTTTCCAAAAATTCGAAAAACTGCAACAAAAAAGCATTTCTGTTAGGCACCAAAGGCATTAGATTATTTATGCAAAACTGGATGAAATTCAAAAAATTACAAAACTTTACCAAACAATATTAATTCTATATAAAACTTATGTGAATTCATTTTATAAGTGAGGTTTCGGTTAATTTATATGAAGCCAAATACAAGCCATGCAAATACAACAGTCATTAGATGAAAATTTAATCAATTCAGATAATAATGAATAACGACGTCATGAACAATGAATTACATGTCATGAATTTTAAATTTTAAAAAAATCGGTAATTTTTTATATGAAAAAAAATTTACTGTAAAGAATTGGATGCATTTTGAACGACAGCGTGCATGCTGCCACCTCTTTTGTTAACTCTTCTTCGACGTCGACGAGTTCTTTTGCCATCACTTTTCGGCACATTATTCCCCTTCTTCTTCTTCTTAAGACAAGACAGAGGATTCGGAGCTTTCGGTCTCCGACGAATAAAATTTTCCTCTTTCTTTTCTGAATAACATTTCGGCAAAAGCTTATTTTTCAACATCGCAACCGCATCTTTAGAAGATTCAAAATTTAATTTGGATTCAATTTCACGATCCGCCTTTTCTTTGCATAGTTGTGACAAACGATCCAAGTGAATAACTTTTTGCTGCAAGAACAGCAACGGACATGCTGCAACTTTTTCATTCAACTCTGCTCGCAAATCCTTATCTTGCGTGGCAATGAAATACTTTTTACTATTCTCCTTGCCAACTAACTTCTGCAAGCACCAGCTCGCGGAACAAGGCTTCTCTTTATGCACCTTGTGTTTGCACTTCAAACATTTGTACTGCTTGGCAATGAGCAACGCACCGTGAAAATGTCCACCCAAAAGTTCCAGCTCTTGTAAAACACACGCAGTAGTGTAAATTAATACATCTTCTTGAAGGTATTTTTGAATCTGTTCGCGAATGTTCACCTTGTTTTCCAACGCTGCTTGACAAAACGTTCCATCTACCACAACTCGATATGGTGGAATAAATGAAAAATTGTGCTTCAAAAATGAAAGCACGCGTTGAGCTTTCTTATACCGACGAATTTTCATCTTTATGGCGTGATCTTGTCAATTTTGATTTCTAAATTTAGAAAAAAAAACTGATCTTGAAATCTTTGAAAAATTACGTAAAGTAATAACTTTTCTTATGCAAGCAATCAGTTCCAAAAATTCTTTCTCACAAACGCCCTTCCTGATATCCTCAGCATGTTTGGAAACACATCTGCCATAGGCAGCACACTAAAATAATATCCGTAGACAAAACGAAATCAACACTCAACCTTACTATAAAGTTCAAATCATACGCAATAATTCAAATAATCAGTTAAACAATTCTAATTTAACAAAAAGTATAAATTTTTAAAGAAAATTATTTCCATCATTTGACGGTAGCACAAGTGCACAGCCTTAATTCTACTCTACAAAAATTATCACTTACTTGATACGAACATGCAGATAAGTGCTCAGCAAATGATAAAATTCTTCTCTTTTGCATTCACCACGCAGCAATATTAAAGCAAAAGCCGAAACAGCCTAACAATTCGATCCTAGAAAAACAGTCTCTGCATACTGTACATGAGAAAATCAAGTAGAAATACTAAGAATCTTAAAAAAATACATTCTAAATAAAAAATTTAATTAATTTAATCTTAACTTTGTAAATTTTACTTATTTAATTTTATGTTAAACATCACTTGAATAATATTTTGCAATATTATTTTCTAACCCTGCAATCATGCATATCACTATACTGTATGTACTTAGACATATTATTGCCCAAAAATCAACAATTACGAGATGACGTAAGACTATTTTCAAAACGATACTATTTTTAAGAAATATTAAATTATTAAATCCATTATTATTATTATTGCAAAATTGATAAAAGTCCATGTGTTTGATTAACAAAAGGCGACCGTTTGATTAACTGAAAATATTTATTCATTTATTCTATTTAAAAAAGTAAAAATATCGAACTTTTCGATCATTCCTATTTTTAATACTAACTTAAATGTTTTTCTTTGAAAAATAATTTATTTAAACCTGATTTTTTTAGTTTTGTATACTTGCATACTGTAGACGTTGAAGCCGTTGCACGATAGATTGTTTCTTTAAACCGCAACTTTCTTCGATCCGGAGCAACTGCTTTCAGCCGGTGTTGCTTTTTTCAGTGTATTTTATTTATCCAAGCAAAATTTGAAAGTGATCAATGAACCAGTGCGAAGACTGTTAACTTTTGTATCTTCAATTTAAACAGAACAAATATCTCCACTTCTAAAGTTTCAATTATCTTAAATAATAAAACTTTTACATTATACAAATTAGTCGGAGAAGTCGGAATGTCAATTTTTGAAGGACTGACATCCTACACTGAGAAGAAGGTTATTGTGTTGGATATCGGCACTGCACTGACGAAGTATTGTTCCGTTCAGTTTTTTTCTTTGATTTTGAACAATTGTTCTATTGTAGAGAGATTTTTCATTTCAGATATGGTTTCAGTTCTGAATTGGTTCCTCGTGGCATTATTTCAACAACGTCAGCCTTGAATACATTGGCCGTAACATCATTCAGTATCCAAGAAGAACAAACCCGGTTACAGATGGTCATCGATTTTTTTGACAGTATATTCTTCAGGTTTCATTATTTTTTTCCAAATTTTATTTGAAAATGTCTACCGGTATTGCTTGTATCTTTTTTATTTGACCAGCGAAACGTTTTCAGACAACTGTTGATTACACCTGCAAAAGAACGGATAGTGATAGTTGAAAGCGTGATAACGCCAACACTGAGACGGGATTTGATTGCAAAAGTGTTGTTCACTCGTTTCGACGTAACTGTTGTCACCGATTTGGTCAGTGTGCATTTTTGTTGAAAACTGATTTCTGTTTGAAGATTGCGAACATCTGTTTTCCGCCAATTCACCTCTGCGCTGCTTTCCCACTCGGAACACAGACTGCTCTGGTGGTGGACGTTGGCAATTATGAAACCCAAGTTATGGCCATTTTTGACGGTGTCCCTTTGATTCAGACTTTTCAGGTCGCTCCCGTAGCTTCTCGTGCTGTTCTGAAGTTCGTCTGCTTCTTCGCACAAATACAATTAATGCTAATAATAATATCAGTGCATGTTTTTTGTTTGTTTCTTTAGAAGACTCAGAGAGCTGATTATTAATCGCTGCTTTGCCTATTTACAAGACGGTATGTATCCAGCGTCAGAATGTGTCGAAGTTTACCAAGACCATATTCTTGAAGATATAAAAGGTTTGATTTTTGAGATCAACAAAGACTATGTTGGGTTTTTTCAAGTCTTTTGGGGTAAACTTCTTTTTCAGCAAAAATTTGCTTTGTCACAAACATGGAGCGAGGTCACATGTATGACAAGGCTGAAAATGAACAAGATGCCGAAGTATATATACATATATATATATATATATATATATATATATATATAATAAATGATGCAATTTCACGGATGTCACAGAGGTTGTAAGTCAGAAATTTCAGAAACCAACTCCACCACCGAACGTTGAATACGTTCTTGACGAGGACAAAATCCTGATCATTGACGGATGTATCAGAGAATTAGCCGCCGAAATCATCTTCCTCTACGATGAAGATGGCAATTCGATTCCTCAGTTGATCATCGAAAGCATCCTACGAGTACGGGCAGAGTTGTGCTATTTTTGCTTATTCCATGATGATGGTGTATGTCTGTATTCAAATTTCAGTGTCCCATAGACATCCGAAAAGTTGTAGCAGAGAGAATTCTGGTCATTGGCGGAGGATGCATGATGCCCGGCTTCATGGCACGATTGAAAGAGGAACTGCTTGACAACTTGAACAGAAGTGACCGATTTGCTGAAAAAACCGCAATAAGAAAAGTTAAATTTTTTAAATCACCAGCAGCTGAAAATTACATGGCTTGGCTTGGAGGTTGGTTCTATGTTTTAATTATAATATGTAAATATAGATGTTGTTTCTTTGCTTTTTACTTCACAGGAAGTGTGATCGGTTCTCTTGACATCGTACCATATCGTTCTGTTTCACTTCTAAACATGCAAAATGGATGCATCCCAGATTGGTCAACGTCTTTCACATTTAATCCAAATAACAACAGCTGAATTGCTTTTAAGCAGTTAACAGATTAATTACTATTTTCAACAGATGGATATTAACCTATAATATACATACATACATACATACATACATATATATGTGTACAAAAATACATGTGTGTATCATGTAGACGAGTTAAGGTAGATAGATATAATTCGTCAAAGGTTTTTTATTGGCTTAAACAACTTTAATAATAAACATTTATTCACTTAAGTCGAAGCTTTGTGTTGCATACTTTTCTCTTCTGGTATAAGATTCTTAAAATGAAAGCAATGAATTAGCAAAATACGGAGAACATTTACAACAGCAACAAAAATTGTACCAAATTGGCAGATGTGCGACAAACCATTTCCCAAGTCCAGGAATTGATTCGCTGATTGAATGGCAATGCACAACCCTGAACGCGATAAAGTGATAAATTATCTTTTGTTTGAATAGGATGTATCTGAAAATTGGTGAATGAAATTAAACAAAGTTTTGTTATCAATTTTGTTTAAACAAGAAAAAAAACAAAAAATTTTGGCTTCCTCTTACAGCAGTGACGTTATAAAGTCCAAGCTGAGCAGTGGAAGAGATCATTGGCCCTTTGCTGATGTCAACGTGATCGCCCATGCGATAAACTGAAAATTTTCCACACTCACCGCCTTTCTTGGCCATATTTTTAATCTGTTCCAATTTGAAACTGAAATTTCAAATGTTCTACAGATATTCATTCCATTGCAACGGTACAAAAGCACAACAATTACTACTACTTGTTGTTCTTGAACATCTCTTCCAGTACATCAACAGCAACTTCCAATCTTTCGAATGGGAAATTTTTCTTGCGCAAATCATCCACAACAACACGACCAAGTACGTCCAAATCTGCCTGAAATTAACCGGCTAAATTGAACAGAATAATAATCATCTTGAAAAAAAACCAAATAAAATTACTTTTCTTATAGTTAAGTTATTGTTCATTTGTAAAGCTATATCATATATGAAACTGCCGCTTGAAACTGAAAGAAACAAAAATAGCAACAACGTTAAAAAGCTACTCCTTGCACGTTATATAATTATGCTTTACCGTTAACGAATGGCCAACTGTGCAACGTCACACCGATTGACTTGTTCAATGACGTTTCAAATATGTAACCCAAAACAAAGCTGCACGTTCTCCAAAATGCCTGTAAGCTAATTTGTAAAATGGAAAAATCAAAAAATAAATAAAAACCTTATTGACTAGATGGGGATTTAAATCGGTGAAAAATAGAAATTGCAAACTGCAGTGCGTTGACGGCAACGGTCGATGCATATCCCAGGGCTTGTTGTTCACCAAAGCCAGTGCACTGCGGTCGGCTAACGTTCGGCTAATGTGCATGGCGCAGTGCTGCGGAGTCGACATGTTCGCATTCATCACCAACTCAACACTGCTACCATTCTCCGGCAGGTAACTCTTCGGCAGTTGCATGTTGACGACAATTTTTTCCACTTTTCCCAGCAAATTTTCTTGTCTAGCTTTTTCTTCTTCAAACACCAAGCTTCTTTGCATGCGAGCATCCTTCAACGACAACTGAGTTGGCAGAGTGGACTGATTTATGCACTGTATTGCTGAAGAAATTTTGCACTTCATCAACATCCGGATATTGTGATATTGTGAGTTTGAAATTGAACAGCAAAACGAATGAACAATTGCAATATTATAAATGCTCCAAGCAAAGCAGATCAATTTTGTTCATCTCTTGAAATTATTATTAATGATAATTAATGATAAAACGAATAAAAGTTTCAAAAATATCAATGCCATAAATCGCTTCAATTTTTACCTACTTTTATAAATTATGAAATAAAACAAATACGACCATGCAAAAGTAGAATACATATAATAAATATCATCATATATCTCTCGACAAACAAATATAATACGCATATGAATGTAAATCACTTAAAACTAAATGTAAGTGCAAACAAGAAATTGTTGTAAATATGAATTGATACTTAGCCAATTTTCCAAAACTGAAAAATATAATCATTCGACAAATGAAAATTAATTAATTACCTGCTCTTTGCAGCCGTAGTAAATTGCTCAACACCCGAGTACGGAGAAGTACCATAACAACTGAACAAGTGTCTGTTCAAGTGAAATCTGAAAAAATTCAAATTCTGCTTAAAAATCTACAGACAATAAACAAATAACAAGCAAATTTTCTAATTACAACGCAAGCTAACACGTTGTCAAAATGTGAGTGTAATCAACACCATCGCGTTAACAAATGAACAAGTAGTAAACTTTGAACTAATTGAATTTAAGAATAATATAAAATTTTAAAACAAAACTACACACTAATAAGTTCTTTTTCACGTATTACTTTGGTTAAACAATTATTTCTAACCAAATAAGATGTGCTTCGTTTGGGCGATCAAGATCAGCAGTGAATGTGCATGAAAATTTACATGCATACAAATGTGGACAAGAATAATCAAGCAGAGAACTGAAGAATTATGCAAAAACAAACAAACATACTCAATCTTCGAACTGAAAAAGTATTTCATTCTCCTACTGTAGAAAAAATAAAACTTGAATTCTGTTAAACACAGTAAACACGAGTTGTCGAAATGTTTCAGAGCTTAAAATATGTTTTGAAAAAAGCTCTTAAAGAGATCTTGGCTCTCTTTCATTGAATTATTACGTGTACGTGGCCACCAGTGCGCGCAATTGCGTGCTTGATGCATTATGCAAAACAAACATCATCGGGGTTTCTTCTGTAGGCATAAATTTGGTACTTAGGTACAACACTAAGTTGATTATTTAAATTTTTCCAAAATCACCACCATACCTTCAAAAAAATTATTGAAAAAAGCTTTATTAAAGTTTAAAAAAAGAAAAAGATTTCCAAATAGACTGCATTACATTTTTTTCCTAAACCTCTGCAACCATGTTGTAGTCTTTGATTGAACTTCAACATTGGTGGTAGTATCGGGCTTGTTCGATTTTCTCAACTCTTTCTCGTAACAAATATTCGCAGATTTAATTGGCAAGAACTGATTTGTCACCGATCTGCTGATACTCTTTGGTGTGGCAGTTCGAGTAGAAACATCTCGAATATTCACATTCATGGGTATGCTTGATTTCAAACAAGAAACACTGGAGGTAGTGGACATTGTTGATGTCAAAAGTGCGTTGTTATGTTTTTCACGTGAAATTTCTTCACTTTCCGACGTTATACGGCCAGCAAAAGTGTTGGCTTTGTTGCCTGTGAAGTTGATCTTTCTATCTCGATTTGAAGCAACAGCCACCGGCACTTTAGGAGAAGTAGTTGTGTTGCAAAGTCGAGTAGTGGTTGAAAATGTTTGACGAGAGTTTGCATTTTTCACATCCGATGCAGTATCGGTTGCTTTCCTCAGCCGGGTGACTGTAGCAAAATTGCTGAGAGCAGGAATTTTGGAACTTCGGCTAACTGTTGCTGTTACTGCTGGTGCTGGTGACGGCTTTTCAGCCACTGCGGCGTTGCTGGAAGTTTCTGAATCGTAGTTCTGGGATCGTTTCGCATCTTGTTGGTGAGAGTGAAAATTCTGCTGCTGACCATAATGAAGACTGTACTCAAACGGATTCATCGACATGCCGGGAGAATATTTTTCGTCCGCTTTCAAACCGTTTGGCGAGTCGAACGTCGCCGCCAACGCCCTCACTTGGCCCATCTTGGAAAGCCTTTGCAACGATGGAGATTGCTTTTTGACCAACAATGATGCGGGCAGTCGAGAAGATGAACCTTCAAACGCAGCGGGCATGGTTGTCCTTTGTCGAGAATTTCTGGACTCTTTTTCTGCGCTGAATATTCTTCGCCCAATGGGCGGGGTTGAACTGCTGTTCAGCAGTTTGGTTTGGCTGAACGTTTGCATTGCTGCAACTGCTGCATCACCGGATGAATCTTTCGGCAAGTCTGCAATGAGATTTCACATCACAACACAACAAGCAAATTATTTTGCAACAATTACAATTTTTCATCGATTGAATAAAATTTGCAAATTCTGCTTCTAAAAATTCATCCGGCAAACATGATCTGCGATCTTTCTTCCTTTCACCACCAACTGTCGTCATTCTTGAACCGTATAATTTGAATGGCAAATAGAAGGAAAATTTTGAATTCACCTCAAACGTAAACAAACAAGTAAACAAAATTAACAAACAAACATAAACTTTTGATTTACCAATTTTTCTACCAGATCTTGACCATGATAAGAATCGGCTCTACGGATTCGAGAATTTTTGTTGGAAAGTTGTTGAATTTCGAGTCTTTGCCTTTCAATCTGAGCATGTGCAAGCAACAGTGAAGACTGAGTTTGCATCAGCTCAACGTTGACATTCGAATAGGCGTTCAACTTTTCCAACAAACTGTTTCGAACTGTATGCAACTGAATAAAAGAGGCATTTTGATCAATTAATTAAAAAAAAAGAACAACACACATAACAAATCAAATTTATACAAATATTTCAAATTTTTCATATATTAATTTTTTAATAATTTATTTTTGGATAATCAACAAAAAATCAAAATATCTCTACCTTTCGTAGCAGCTTTATGGTAAATATGAACAAAGATTGATAATCTCGCTCAATTTGGCAATCTTTCACCGATGATGAACTCTCCTCTTTGTTCGATTTTTCTAAATTAAAACAAAATTAAATTATTCAAAAAAAATAAATAAATAAATAAATAAACATTTTTTATAGATTTTATCCAAAATCAAAGAACAAGCATCTACAAAATATATTCAAAAGAAAACCAATGGATTTAACATTGCATTACATTAATTTCATACATCATCAAAGAGAAATGATAAATAAATAAATAAATAAATAAATAAAATAAAATAAACAATACTGTTGTCATTATCAAAAAATTCTTTGTTAATCAGAAGAGATTCCAATTTTTCCCAATATTGTTGATTTATGATCTGCTGTTTAGCATTAGCTTCTGTTGTGAACTGCTGAAACAAAAAAAAAGCATATTTATATGATGAACAATACAATATTGGATCAAGATATAATTTATAAAGTCAGTTCTATAAAGACAGAAAAAAAAACAATAATATTGCCTGATCGTGGTAAGTTTCAGCTTTCATTTCTTTGATATCCTGTTCCAAAGTGCGAATGTGATTTTCCAAATCTTTAACCACAGACAACGGCACACAGTGCTTTTCAATATTCCGTTCGAATAAGCTTTCCAACAGATTGTTGAATTTCAACCTGTTGCGCAACGTTTTCATGCTTCCTTCCAAATTGGCAACTCGTTCAACGATGCTTTCATATTCGGATGTTTTTTCCCGCAGTTGACGAATCAGTATGGAATTTTTCTCTTGCAAAGCCAACAGCTGCTTCAGCACGTTCATCCCGGACACGTAGCGATTCAAATCCGTCTCGTGGGATGTAAAAACTGAATCATTGCTCACTGTCATTTGACTTGGAGTGAGCGACAAATTGACACCCGCTGTTTGTAGAAGATTGCTCAATCCTGGATCTGTACGGAAATAGTTGGCGCTGTCTGTGGTTGTTAAGCAAAAATATAAATAAATAAATAAATAAATATAAATAATATATATATATATATATATATATATATATATAGTACGATAATTGTAATAAATTTAAAAATTTACTTTTACCTGGTTGTAAACTGAGTTGTGAAGGTGGATTATTTTGCACAGTTTTATCAAGCTGATCGAGATGATTGATATTCGTCTCAGAGACTGAATGCGTAAACGATGAAACCATATCGGCGACAAGAGCTTTGCATCGATTATTACTATTACTATTATTATTATTATTATCATTCGATTGAAATTTTTCTGAAATTTTTTGCTTTTCCACAAAAGTCTGGTGCAAAGCTTTTTCTGGAAAAGTTATCCTCATTGGATTGTTTTGTTGTTTTGCTGTTCTCAGAGGAACAATTGTCGATTCTTTCACTGGTTCAGCACTGTCATCTAGGTAGAACTTATTTTCCACCATGGCACTTTCAATCGTTTCTTTGTGCGGCACGTCGGCAGAGGATGCTTCATCAAAGCCGTCCTTCTTCTTCACCAAAGAAAATGGCTTTGTGGCGAGTCCCCGAAATTTCAAATCTGCAAATATTTGATTTACAACTTTTATCAAAATAAAAGAAAAACATAACATCACAAACTGATATATTTATTCTCTTTTATTACTGTTTAGACAATTATAATACTCCTTGATTATTTTTAATACTGTCGGCTCGGTGATAGTGTATTAATTAATTTGTTTTTCGTTTTCCATTTTATTATTAATAAAAAAAAATAATTGCATAATACTTTTTTTTCAGAAAAAGAAAAGCGGTTTTGCTTCTAATTTTACAATTATTTTGTATTGTTCTTATCTGTGATGAATGATGTGTATTTAATGATATCTTTTTGTGTTTACACGTGCTTGGCAATGTTATCGAGTAAAATATTTCGAAAACATATTAATGCCAAAAGTGATTGCTTGCTAGCCGACTGCGTTGATCGACTGCAACTGCTGTTTCTTCAAATTTTGACAAATTTGAGCATCAGTGAAAAAAGCTATTCTCAAAACAAGATACACATTTTACAATCATCATCACATAGCAACAACAACAGTGCATTTATTCTTTTGCAAACGTTTAGCAATATGCCAAAGTAAAATTAAGCTAAACAAAAAAAAACCAAAGAAAAAAACAAACAACTGTGACTCTGAAATGAAAAAAAGTTTGTCAACTTTTCACATATTGCATATCTATTTGACAACTGATGTTGCTTTAACAAGAATATTTTTCAAATGAAAATATGGAACAAAAAATTTTACTTAAATCAATAACACTTTTTCATTTTTAGAAAATTGTTTGAAAAAAGAAATATTTATATTAATTTTCTGCAACAATATGAAGGAAAATTGACCTTTTCAGACAAGTGTGAAAAATATTGATATCAAAATTTTAATTAAATGCTCAATTAATCGAAATGTTCATTTTTGTATTACAAAATTTTAATTACAGAAAGAATGTACCTGCATGCCTTAACACTGTGATTTTGTCGATTAGTTTAAACAGAAAGAGAAAACTAAGAAAAAAACATTATCTCAAGTAGTTGTACAAAACGCAACAAACACGTAAATTTCAGAATTATATTCGTTGTTGAAATTTATCATTGAAAAAATGTATATCACTAAACACAATTTGTACTGAATAAGAAAAAAAAAATCAAATTTTCATTAAAATCAGTAAAAAAAAATAATAAATAATGCTGCGCAATGTTCATAAGAAGAAGATAAAATGAAATGAAAGAGATTTGAAAATTATCTGAACGAAATATGATATTTTTAGATTATTTGAAGATGAATGAATGAATGAATGAATGAATGAATGAATGTTCTCAATTAGAGAGGGAGAAAGCGTAAAGCAAAAATATACAAGTTGAGCTATATATATAATTTCAGTATAAAATTACGTATGTATTTATATAATAATCGAATGGAATTTGTAGTAAAATTGAACATACTTACTTGAATTAGTTGTAAAAAGTCATTGAACTTTAACTGTTTTAATTGGTTCCTATTATTATATATTGTTACTAAAAGTGCATAATGATGAAAGAGATGAAAAGAATTTTGAAATTTATATTGTAAATAAGAGTAAGAAATTCGATTGTTCAAAATTTTAAATTAATTATGACAATATGTAGACCAAGCATGTTGTGCTTACCAAATTTTTCCGGAATTTCAATAACTGAATAAACTTTGGACGCTTCGGATGATGCCCATGAATCAGATTCGGAAATTTTTCGTTTACGCTTCTTCAAAAATGCCTTTCGGTTGGTCAACAGTCGTTGTTTGCTGTTGTTGTTGTTGTTGTGGAAGCATAATTCAGTCCGTGGTCGAAATTGAGAAAACGTTGGACTACTACTGCTAGACCCGTGGTGCAGATGTGGTTCCGACGAAGTGGTGCCACGGCCACTTTGTCGTCGCCCTTCTTCAACACTAGCAGAAGAGCGGATGGATTTTTTCCAAGAGTGCCTTTTGATGCCGAATCGTTCGAGCAGTCGACTCACCCGGCCAGTGTTGGTTTCAGGAAATGACAATGGTGCATAATAGCACGCGGTCGACGACGTGGAACTGCAATTGTTCGTCGGCAAGGATTGTCGATTTTGTTGCTGTACTGGCAATTTCTTGCCACTGCCACTGCTGCTGCTGTAACTGGGCAGTAGAACTTCGGAAAAAATGACCTGATCATCAGAATCCCGTCTCGAATGGTCCATCTGCTTCAGTTGTTTTGCATTGGACAACGACCGTTGATGAGCATGGTCATTTTTGACAAGCTGACTGTCCAAGAAATGAGATGATTGGTCGTCAGCTTTGGACAAAAACGAATTCAGATTACTTGTAAAAATTGGAGATTGAACAGACGACGTGTCAGTAGTGGTGTTGTTTGAATCGGTTCTCTGGTGGTGGTGGTGGTGGTGGTGGTGATTCAGGGAGTTGAAAATCAGCTGAGATCCTGCCGCCGGTCCCTCTGTTGCGGGTTGACTGCAGTTGCTGGCTTCGTAACCACTTTCTGCATCCAAAGAGCTGGCGTTGTTCGACTGCTGCCGGTTGACGGCAATGCAAGCGCAGGCTGATTGCAATATTTCACACTGCAAACGTTCCACTTTTCTCATCTCATCCAAGCAGACAATTTGCCTACGCAAATGTCGGTTCTCTCGACGAAGGTGCACAACGAAATTCATCAAATGGCACATGGACGTGAGCAGATTGCCTGGCATTGGTTGCATCATCGACGTTGACAGCAACGAACTGCCACGCTCTGACGCACTTTGATTGAAGCTCCAATCGGCTCGACGCCTCCAAGAGCCAACATTAGTGAACGCAACCAAGGATGCTTTCTTTTTCGACAACCGAATCTTCTCAAGTTGTTCAACAATTTCATATTCAATTTTTTCATATTCTTCAATTGCTCTTGGTCGACTTTTCAGTTGGTCGGCGGATTTTGCTTTGCTAAAGCATTGATGACCACCACCACAATTACCACCACTGCTTAACAAGCCTGCAGTAGACATTGATCAACATCAACTGCCTACCGATGATCAATTCCCACTACTGACCGCAGCTTTGCTGCTGATGTGTGATGCTTTGAAACAATTTTCCTCTTCAACTTCTTTGTTCTATTTCACCTATTTTAAGAACCAGCTAATAATAACCAACCAACTGAATAACTGAATAACTAACTAACAATCAGAATCAGATCTGGTCAGTTTGTTCGCGTTTTCAAGCTATCCAGATGGAAACACATTCGTCGCTTGCATATTTATAAAGTTGCTAGCAAAAATGCTTTTCAACAACACACAAATCAACAGCTGCCATCTGTTTTCCATTGAGAAGTAAGTAGGTTTGCTGTGTGTGTGTGTGTGTGTGTGTGTTTTTCTTTCAGTGTTTCTTTCGACGCAAGTCAAAACTGTGGCTTTTCTCTTCTGCTAATCGACTTTTATATCTTCTGCATCAACTTGAATCATCAAAAAATTCAAATTCTCCTCACTCGTCTTCAGCTATGCACTAGTCGACTGCATGTCAACTTGCTCTGCTTTCACCTGAGATGCAACCTGGTAATCATTTTCCAAACTGCATCTTTATGCAAAATTCATTTTTCAATAATCCAATCACAAATGCCGGTGATCTTTCTCCTCTCTTCTGATGGCCACTTTTTCAATGAAAATGGTATTTTTGATCAGCAATCAGTGACACTATAATGGTCGGCTATATTAACCATAGCAGCAGCTAGCCGATGTGATGGTGAAAGTATATTTCTGGAATGTATTGGTTGGTGGCATTTTAGCTTGATTGACCTCAGTCAGCAGCATCAGTAAGGCAGCTCTATAAGCGGCGTTTAGCGAAAAGCGAGCGACTAACAGGCGAGCGTAAAATTCACGTCTTGATCAATGAATGAATGAATGAATGAATGAATGAATGAATGAATGAATGAATGAATTTCAGAATTACACTCAGTAAACGTCAGTAAACAATGCAAGCAGCCAAGAGTAAGTTAGTTGTAAACGAAAGATTAGAGATAGCAGTTGTGCGCGCAACACAACCTCCGCAGTCTTAAGTAACTAATCCGTAATGCGAGCGCTTTTTCAATCGTTGCTTATTGAAAAATTTGCATTTCCTCAACTCAAGCAATTATCATCATCATTTATGCAAATTTTTGAAATATTCACAATACAAATATAATAATTAACCTAGCTGAAAAGGTTCAATTTCACATAAAAGTTGACAATTATTATTTAACAATTAAATAAAAAAGAACAATTTGAATTATCCAGCTGAAAAGCTCTTTTGTGCATTGTTTTTTTTTTATTAATGCAGCAGTGTTTAATATTGTATTTTAACAATGTTGGTAAATTTAAAATTTGTTGATTCTTCATTCTACGCTGAAAACACTGCAAAATAGTAAACGCAATTCACCAACTTGTGAAGCTTAAAACAATAAACAAGAATGCTTTCTTTACTTGACATTCGCATGTCAATGCAAATTTCAATTGAACAACAATCACAATGATGATGATGATGATAATTTGATGCAAACGTTTCACCATCATGTTCATGCAGTGAATCAATCCTGTTTGATTGTTCAACAATAATATATTAATTTCAATTATCAGTTATGAAATTACAATTGCAACTGGAACACTGCAAAGCTGGAAAATTAGACAGACGAGCAAAATTAAAAAATTTTGAACTGTCCGTTGTTGTTGCAAAACGAAATGTCAAAATTGTCAGTTTATTTTTAAAATATTGAAGTTTAAATAATAATATAACTGTATACAATTTCATTCGGTTAATATTTTACAAATCTATAATTAAATTTGGCAGTTAATCACCCTGATTAAAGGAACGGTAAAATGTGAACAATGCAAAGCGTGGAATTTTGAAGCTATCAAAATTGTGAATATAATAAATTTTAAACACTTCCTATAATTATCATTTCTGTTCTTATACTCTCAAATAAATTACACACAAGTAAAAGATACAATGCATTTGCAACGTTTACAAAATATTCACATTCAAAAATGTTCACAGTTGGCATTAAAATCTTAATTATAAAACTGAAGCCTGTTTCTCCAGAGTGAAAATAAAAATTTCCAGTTCAAATTGGTCATTGAAATTCAATATACAACGCTTAAATAATTTTTAACAGAACTTTTGAAATGAAAAACAAAATAAAAAACAATGAATTCAATTTTTTTGAATGGGATGCGTTGGAATGTGTGATTCCTGTTTGGATTGAAAAATTGGTAAACTTTTTCTGATAAAAATCCTCAGTTGCATTGCCTAAATCAATGAAGCAAAACATAACATGAGTGAATGAAATTCAGCTCAACTGAATGCATAAATTTAAATAATATTCAGTTTACCAAGTTTCAGCTGTCGCATCAAGGTGCATTCATATTTCAAAGGATTCTGTTGAACAGATACACCGTTTTCATTGATCATCAAATATGCCGGATTTTCTGCAGTATACAAAGGCCATTTCACGTCACGGCCAGTTGAATTTGCAGTTGGTTGGCTGAAATGAAAAAAATTACCATACTTTGTATGTTTGTTCATTTTTAATAATAAATCATATTTTTTACTTGTCATAAACAAACGAACTCCAATATTCCATTAAAAGTTTGCTTATGAATTGGTCATTTGAAGAATAATTGCCATTTTCCGCACGCAGTGGTACACCGAAAATGAATTCAATTTCATATCCGTGCATGGAACCCATCCATTGTGGCCATGGATTTCTTTCTGATCGATAATCAAACTGACTAAGGTATACACGAACGCCCTTTTGAGTTACCAAATGCACAGTGCACAACAGATCACAAGTGAAATAAAAGTCGCCAATCATAGCGCTAAGTGCATCTCGTTCATTTGCATAATTTTCAAGATAATATTCCATCACTTGGTCAAGCTGATGATGATATTGAAAATCACCAAAAGCTTCCTGAACTGCTGAATAGAATTGAGTTCTATTGATCATACCATCTCCGATGTTGTTGAAAAATTTCGGCATGTACGTAGGCAACCAAAATGAACCTTCGTCACTGTTGAAACAGACTAAAATTGTCGTGCTTTTCATGGTGCCGGTAATCAAATTGTGCGAACTTTCTTCACCAAAAAATAGTTCATCATTTATAACCGGAGCGAAGAGAAAACTGAGAAATTTTCCATTCCACATTTTCTCAGATTTCGATTGAACATCCTGCGCCGGCATTTCTCTCAAACAACGCAACAATTCCAAATCACTTCCTGAACATCCCAAGCTCAATGCCAACAACCTGGAATGGTTTTTCAATATCTCCTTATCCACAGTAGCCCAGGATGAATTCATCGTTCCACTTTGTAAAATTGCATTGTTAAACAAATGCCAACTGTTTTTGGCCAACAAATGTGACATTACCGCAGCCGCGCCCGCGCTTTCGCCCATCAGCGTTACCCTACTGGGATCACCGCCGAACAGTTGAACATTCTCTTGTATCCATTGCAATGCCAGTCGTTGGTCCAACAGGCCCACATTCGGTGGCGCTTCTCTGTCATCCAAGTAAAGAAATCCCAATGGACCCAGACGGTAATTGATATTGATGACAATTATTCCATGCATTGCAGCAATTGTAGACCCGTTGTATAAATCCAACGATGGACTTCCGCTGACAAAACCACCACCAAATATCCAAACCAATACTGGTGCATTTTTTGCATTGGCCGGTTGCCAGAGATTTAAATTTAAACAATTTTCGGTCATTTCGAAGCTAGGATTCCACATTTCAGTTCCGGCAAAGCCTAAACACGCCTAAAGAGGAATACAAACAAAGAACAATGTCCACTCACCTGGATAAGATTGATCAACGTATTGATAGCAAGGAGGAGCGGATGTGTTGCTGAAAATTATTCCAAACTGATACGAAGCCGGCAACGGTTTGGCGAAGCGATAATTGCCCACTGGTGCATGTCCATAGGAAATGTTCAAAAATTCATAAACTGTAGCATTTTCCATATGCAAAACAGTTCCTTGTAGCCAACCGCTTGTCGTATTCACAACAGCAGTACTGGCTTTCAACGTTTGGGTAAAAGTGAAGAATAAATTGACGACAAGAATCACAACTGCCAACGAAATCATTGACAATGGCAAATTTTCAGACGAACATTCAGCAAAAGTTAACTTAATCCACAGCTGCTTACCGGTGACCGACCAAGCTCACTGAGCCTAAAACTGTTCACTTGTTGATATTGATCAGAAAGCAAATCAAAATCTGAAATAAATAAAAATTTGATTGTTAAAAAATTCCAGAATAACACGCTGATCAAGATTGTATGGAAAAATGATTGATGGACATCATTTACAAAAGGGTAAAAAAGGAGGCGGGGGAGGGGGAACAAGTTTTCAATAAAACAGCTAACTAACAAGCTAGTTGGCTGGCTAGCTGGCTACACAGCTAGAATATTGCTTTAAATTGATTTATTAAAAAGATTTGAAAAGCAAACAAACAAATAAACAATACTTTACATTGAATGTAGATATGAAAATTAAAGTTAATGAAGAATTTTATTTTTCAATCTGATTTTTGTACAAAAATTAATACTTTTTCTTCTGTTAAATAAATTTAAATTATTATTTACTTATTCGTTGTTTGCTTTTCATATATACAGTTTTTATTGTAAATTTAATTATTTTATAAAAACGCATACTTGTTGTTTAGGATGGTTATTTGTAATAAGTTCAGCAATAAAACTGTTTCACGGTGTTCAAGTTTGCCCGTGCTCAAGCTCTGCTGTCTAAACTGTCCACTTTCTGAAGTAAAAAAATTAGGTTAAGTTTAAAATTAAATATTTCAGCTGGATCGTAAGCGTATTGTAAGTAAGCGGTTAACGCCATTTGATGAATCAATTAATCGACACTCCTTTTATACACTACCATCATCATTCACTGCATCATCATCTAAAATGGCATCATTATGCCATAAATATGGTAAATTTGTAAGTAGGGTGTGAAGAAAAAAAAAATCCATTAAAATAGTGAAGCTCAGCTTCTTTTAAAATTATTACTGTAATCACTTAGACTACAATAAATGAAGACTTGTTTTGTTAATCACTTCACATCTGTAAGTTGAAAAAAAATAATGCTAAAACCAATTTTATTTATTAAACAAACAAATAAATATAGTATGCAGTTTTCAAACAATATTATTTAATCAATAATTTTAAAATAACACTTCAAGAATAGTAATTTTCATCACGCTGTTTCTTACTTAGCTGTTTATTATTGTAATTTCTACTTTAACTTAAGGATTCATTAAAGCAACTGTGTAATGACAATAATAACATTGCACTTATTTTGCAAGTGCAGTAATAATTACAAGCTGTCTACAACAAGTAAGTGGACATTATTGAATTTCTGTTCATTTTGAAATGAATACAATAATTTAAATTTACAAAACTGAATAATATTGAAAAAGAATACTGCTCAATATTTTGTTTGAATTAATTAAATTTGAATTAATAATAATGCAATAGATGCTCAAATAAATTTATTTGTTTTCATATTTTTTGAATTTAAAAAAAGAAAATGTTATTGATTAAAGGATGAAACTTCTTTGCTTGTTGACTAGATGAAGAAGAAGAAGAAGAAGAAGAAGAGATAAAGAAGAGTAAAGGAAATGAAAAATTTTACTCGAATATGATTAAAATAAAAAAATATATATAAATTGAAATTAACATAGAAATTAAATGAAATTAAAAACAAAGAAAAACTTATTATTGTTTTATATTTATTTGAGTATGTTTGATTTTTTGACAACTTTACTCATTGTTGTTAAATTGAATAATAAACTGAAATTCATATTTTCATAATAAATAGCTAAGAATAATTTGAAATATAATAAGATCAGAATTCATTTCACTAATTTACTGAATAATTTTTCATAAAAATTTATCATACTGAAAATTCAATCATTGAAAAATAATCAGCAAAAAATATATTAATTTATAATACAATTCAAATTTAAACATTTTTATTACAACATAATGAATTAGTTCATTAAATTAACAAAGAAAAAAAAATTAATAAATTGATATAAATAAATTTGAATTGTTCTTGTTCATCATTAAAATTTGCATTATGGTGATACAAAAGAAAAAAAAGAAGAAGAAAAATACATATTAATTGAAATAAAAATTTGAAATTAAAAGTTAAATTTGCTGAAAAAGTGTTACTGAATGAAATCATATTTGAACAAAATATTTAAATTAAAGTGATTTGAAATAAGTCTTACCAGAAATTTTCAAAGATAAAAATTATTAAAAGAAAGAAAAGAAGAAGATTGGAAGAAAAAAGTAGAGGTATACAGTGAAAATGTAGAGAATAGTTTTGTTCACATAAAAACAAATCAGCCTGTTGGTCATGTGAAGTAAATTTAGCATGTGATTCGACTTGACCATTGAAAATGAAGAAAATGAGAGTCTATTAGAATTTAATTTAATTTTATCAGCCGTTTCTAGGAATTGTATAGGAAAGTGGCGGTAAATCGAATTCGACGCATCAATCTCTTAGCCGGCTTAATGACAACGAGCAATTCCAATTTATCTCAGCTTAATTACAGTGGACATCTATTTTACACATTTCCCTCGCATACACATACACATACACAGAAGAGTGTTGCACTGTTTTTGCATCTGAGCAACCGAATCTACTTTTCCCTTTTTCCACTACCCCCTCCCCTTTTTCAAATGGATCAATTTGAGGGTAATTTGAAAAATGAAATTAATTTCATTTTACAAATCACATACACACACACACACACACAAGCCCACAGACATGGATAGGGAATTAAAAATTATTATTATTAAACCAAAAGAAGAAAGAAACAACAACATAAAACAAAACTTTATTATTTTCATTTATTACAATAAAATTAATTGATTGAATGATTAATTGATTAATTAAATTCATTCGTAAAATTTAATTAATTGATTAATTAATTAAATTGATAAAAATCCATCTTTATTTGTTTTCAAAAGAAAGAAATTTCACTTTCAACTTACTTAAAAACTTCTTTCTCTGTTCCTTCTTGCTAATCTTGAAATCTTTGCTATCTGATGTGAATGAATATATGCAAAATTTTTTCTCCGTATTAAATAAATACGCCAGTAAATAATAATGATCAAAGTAAATTTTTACCTGAAAAGCAAACGCAGTTGTGCTATTATTATTATTATTATTATTATTATTATTATTATTTTCATTTTCATTTTCATTTTATTGAAATGTGAATATTTCTGAAATGAAAATTTTTGAATAAAAACAATGCTCAAAACATGTTGGTTACATTTTGACATTTCAACATTTAAATTGATTTTAAAATTCTTGTTCATCTTTCAATATTTCAATTTAACAATATCAACTGATTAATAAAATAATAACCAAAATAAAAGAAACTCTGTCATCATCTCATTCACTTTGGTTTTGGTAATAAATGAAAAAAGTTGAATATAAAAGTGTTTTATCATCAAGAATCGTCAATTTAAATTATATTACAATTAATTTCAGTCAATCTTTGAATTTATCCTTTCAAAGAAAATAAATATAATAATGTGAAATAAAATATGTACAAATTATGCATGCATCAAAAATTACTTTTATTATTAATATGCAGGTGCTATATCGTCGTTGCATGATTGAACCGAAACGAACCAAAGTGACGGTGAAATTGATTGAATGCGCTCGTTTCATGTAATAAATTGAAACTACTAATTGACACTAACTAATTCTGCAACTGGTGCAAATATAATCGCTTATGCAAATAAAGTAGAATGATAAAAATTGTTGCCCAACAAACGCTGCTGCTACTGTTGCTAATGTAAAATCTAAAACAAACAAACTTCAATCGTTCACAATTGCTTATTTATATTTCACTTCAACTATTTATCTGCTATTCAAATACATATTTTTCACATTCATCTACAATAATGCAAATGTTATTAATAACAATAATTGCTATTTGTTAAAGTTGAACAAGCTAAAGCGCAGCAACAGTAGTAACAAATGACTTCTTTTCCTTTGGCATAATTGAATCAAATTAAACATATAATCGTAGTACAGACAAATTTTCAATAATAAAGACATTCTTTTCTAATTTATAAAAGAAAAAATTTGGCAACAAATAAAATTTATACAAACGCACTTACAAAGCATTGCTTTTTTTCTAGCAAAGCTTTTCAGTTGTATTTCTTTTTTTCTGTTTATACATAAACAAACCTCAACAAAGACTGACTGCATATATGCATATATGTATGCATGTAATGTAATGTAATGTAATGTAATGTTATGTTATGTTATGTTATGTTATGTAATTGCGATCAACAAAATGGTCAAATAAAGAAAACAAGTTCACCAGTAAAAAGAAGACGAGCGTAATTTGTTGCTTGCAATCATATGCATGATCACATATGCATGACGAGCAATGGCATATCAGAATAGAAGAACAGCGAGTGATCCGTTTAACAATAAAATAAGAAGGAAAAGATTCAATGTGGAAAGTGGACTTGCTGAACTGACGCCATGCACAGGCGGTGACAGGGGTACTTCTAAAGATTGATGACCGTTCACGGCGGCAGAGTGGAACTTCGCCTGAGTTTGACGCTGCTTACCGGTGGATTTGAAATTAGCATCCACATCCTGAACAGTTTGAACAATTTTCTTCTGCCCAGCATCAGCAGAGGCTGTTTCAGACGTTGTTTCAGTTGCAGCAGCACTTGCTTGATCAGCAGCAGTTGACAAAGCGGTCGTCGCTTCGTTGATCATGTCTGCAACGTAGATGGCATATTTCGGAACCAGAGACCAGTCGATATCCGTTTTACAGTCATCGTGAACGGCGCATATTTGCAGTGAATAGAACGACTCTGATGCTTTGGAAAATTGTTTCAATTCAATGTGCTGAACAGTGCTGGATACGTTTGACGTGGTCACATTAAATTCGGCCAACGGATTGTTATTCCACGTATAGTCAACTTCAGCTGTCCTTAATCGATAGCTCTTTGTTGGCTTCTTGCTATTCGGGAACTTCCATTTAACCATTACATTTGGATCGATTCTGTTTTGTATTGAACTTTTGGAAACATCGCTTTCAATATTCACGTCACAGTCAACATCACAAGTTGATGCTGCTTTGCCCATTTCAATGGGACAGTGTAAATTTTTCACAGATTCACATTTCAAATTTAAAATTGGACTGTCGTCAAATTCAGTCCGACGAAGTTCCATACAGCTATCATCTGAGTTGAACAATTTTTGATTGAGATGAACTCTGAGCTCACAGTCATGTTTCAAATAAGTCAACGGAATTAAAAAGTTTCCACTTGTGGAATCAACTTCCGGCTCAAACGTCCACCTATTGAACACTGTCTTACAATAATACGGAGATATGCTAAGAAATGTCGACACAATGTTGTTGTTGTTGTTGTTGTTGTCTTGTTTTGTTGTTTTTGATAAATTTTCTTCGGTAAAGCTCAATTTTCCAGTTATCATTTCAGTTTTGGCATTGAAATTCAAATTGTTAATTTGAATGCTGAATTTGGTCTTCAAAGAAGTTGGCGATGGACCCAGTCGGATCAATTTCGGCTCGTGCAGTTCATCCTTACTATCATACCAGATCACTTTGAAATCCTTCTCCCGGCACAGTTCGTGCTTGAGCAGAACGAAACGGGAAACCTTTCTGGTATCCTTCTCATCGATCAACAACGGTTCCCAATCGCCCGGCTCTTCAGTATACTGTTTGTCGGTTGCATTTCGAAAATAAATTTCTCTGGTCGATATTTCTTTGATCTTTTTGGCAGTGAAAAGTTGATTCCAAAAAATGGTCACCAATCGAGGATCATTTTCATCAATTTCAAACTGCAGTGCAGCATTTGGGTCGTTTGTCGTCGAATCCACCAACCTGAAGCAGCAGATCACCAAAAGATGATGCACTGCAATTGACACAACGAGAAATCGAGAAATCATTTCCTGTCAAAAGTTTCTAAAATATGAACAAAAATTAATAAACACTTGAAAAAGTTTAAACGAATTTCAAATTTTGAACATCCAACGAAACCAACAAAATACAACAAACAACACAGCACGTTCGTTTAACGATTGTTAATTAATATTGTTGCCTTATTATCACTATGAAAAACATGAAACGGTCAAGAGTATGAAGCAATTTTTCAATGTCGGTTATTTTACTGCAGTTTTTATAATGTCATTGCCGATGCTTTAACCACATTCGACGGGATGAGACGTGAACAAACAACAGCTGAGCACCTGTGACTTCGCTTCACGCATCTTTTGCTCGTCTTTGTAGAAATTGATTAGCCTATTTTTGTGATGACTTTCAATTTGACATTGCCACCCACACCAAGCAGCATGCGCCCCTGCGACCTGCTAACTTGGACATACATGTCCTTCTAACCTTGACACCAGTCAGTCAGTCAGTCAGTCAGTCAGTCAGTCAGTTAGTCAGTCAGTCAGTGTGCAACAACAACCAACTGGTATTGTCGTATCACCACTGTGGGTATTCTCATTTGTCCCAGAGCTGGATGGAGTATGCAATTTCATTTAAAGATGGCAATGCAACTTTGAAATTTTTTCAAAAAAGGAAAAAGAAAAAAAGAATCAAATTTTCCATTGTAAATAATCAAGCTTCTGCAAGGCAAGTTTTTCAAAAAAAAAAAAAAAAATCAGATGCATGCATCGTGATATCAAACGGAAAGCACGAAAGCCAGTCACAAATGTAGAGATGATTCAGGAAAAAAAATGAAAGCTATTCTCGCTGCATTTTGTATATGGCTTTTCCGTATTTTTAAGCATACATCTTCTATCCACACTTCTGAACGTTCATCATTCATCATGCGCACATCACTTCCGTGAAAATTCACCACGCTTACAACATATTATTCCATTTTAGCGCCACCATCATTCGTCAACATTTCATTTTTGTCAAATATTTTCGCATGAAATAAGTTTTCTTCAATTATCATTTTTGACAAATCATTAGAACGTAACCTTTTGACCCATAAGTCGGTGAAATTTGTCATTGTATTATCAGGGACAAAAAATTTTTAAATTGTTTGAAAAATTCTCACCAAAAAATCACAACATGACAATATGCTCGGTGCTTGAAAAATGAAAAAAAACAATTATTTTCAAAAATGACATTTCCTTATAAAATATTCACAGAAAATAGAGAAAGACATTTTTACAAGAATGACGCATTCACAGACAGAACAGAAGAAAATAACCAACTTTTCAACTTTACAAATGACAATCGAACACGCTTGCACGTTGAATAGTCGAAATATGTTCATGCGTATATTATACAAATCATATCAGTCAAAAGAACCAGTGCAAAAATTAGTTTCAAGTAGTAAAACATCATTTGTTCTCTGCATTTCTGGGTAAAATTTAATTAATTTACTAGGCATAAAAATGGATTGCCTATTTTTCAAATCTGCCTGAAGTTATAAAAGATAACAAACAGATAAACAGAGCTTGAAATTTTGATCAACTTACATTTTTCTACTTACTGCAGCTACAACGCAGAACTTAATGTTAAGATGACATGTTTCATTTGCAAAATATTAATAAAAATTACAAAGATATATTATCACCTGTCAAGCAATTAATTAACCCACTGTATACTGTGACTAAGCTGCTAAGTAGAAAATCTGCCAGCGCAAAACAGCAGTGAATAATAATGTAAAATAATAGTGAAATAGATTTTCTTCACTACTTAACAGTAGTTAGTGGTGGCATTAATGGAACAACAATTGCAAAACCAACTCAGAGCTATTCGTATGCTACAAATTGAACGCAAAAAAGAGCTATTGGAATCGAAACTAGAACCATTAAATTGATGACCGACCGCGTGGAATTGTCGTTCTTAAGCAAGCGAGAACAATGCTTCCAGATGTACTTTGGTACCAGACAATGTCAGTTAATTAAACTGGAACATCTCAATTTTATACAATCTTCAACTAAAAAAAACAAGTATTACAGATAAATTTTAGACACTGAATCGTTTCACTGTTGTAAAGTATTAACACAGCAAAGACAAGTATGTTAAATGAATTTTTTAAATAATAAATATACCTCAACCATTGGATGAATAATCACATACTGCTTCATGTGTAATGAACGATTCAAAATTGATTATTGCCAAATTAATAGAAAAAAATTTTGTTTTTTTTTCATGAAAGTTAACAAATCAGTAAGCTGTGCAAGAACAAATCAGAATACTTTCAGAAGAGACAATTATTTGAAATCAAATTAAAATATCAAAGTTTCAAACTGCAATACATTGAATAAAATAAAATAAAATAAAATAAAAAAAATAATGTTACTTAGATGCTCAAATGTAGTAGTATAAATTGCAAAGTGTGCTTGTTGTCCGTGGGTTGGTAAAAAGCATGCACAGCCTCCTTTTCCTCTATCTACAGTTGTACTAGAAAATTTTGAACGTTCAACATGTGTTGCATGAATGTTTCTTTTCAACATTTTTCACAATAATGCCTAAAAAAGAAAGAATAACCAATTTAAATTCTGTCATTTATTTGCCATTTATTATTTGATCAGACAAACGGTGAAAATGTGCACATTATTTTCTGGCATTCTATGCAATAATACATTCCTGTCCAAGCACATTAGAAATATAAGTCAAAAACAAAAAAAAAATCTGATGACGATGTTTCAGGCTGCATGTAGAACAGAATAACTGTGATTGATGCTCAATTCATTCTTACAAGCAAAAATAGCAAGTAAGCACTGGTGTATTTTCATCATAAGTGCTTAACGTAATTTCCAGGAAATGTGCCAAACTTCCCTGTTCGTAAGGACGTACCAATAAACCATCCATCATCACAACATTCTACCACGTAAACAATGTCGCCCCTTTTCAGTTCTAATTCATCTGAATTTGCGGGCAAATATTCATAAATAGCTTCATATCTAAGAAGAGAAAATTTACATTTTCATTCATATCTACAAACACTGCTCTTATTGCTTATTACGTATCAATCTGTGACGTGGCAGGAGACGTACGCTTCGTGGACGTAGATACGCTTCTACCAGGAGAAAAAAGTGAAGTCGTTGACTTTGTTTCGTTGGGTTTAGACTGTAAAGATGCAGAATACAATTTCATCTACAATTCGACAACGTAGCATAATTCGACAGCGTACGGATGAGCAAATTATTTGCATTACCTCATTTAAAATTGCTTCCAATGGATCAGCTTTTCCATAAACTACACCGTCGACGACAAGTTTTCTGACATCATCATTTTGCCTTAAAAGCATCACTATTCATAAAAAAAATCACAAATCAAAAAAAATATTCAAATATCCAAGAAAGAATAGTAGAACAGTGATTGAGTGATTTGATGTAGACTTCAACATTTCATTTTAAAACTTTTCGCTTGACAAATTATACAAACTTGTGATTTCTGTTTAAATTGCATTCACTATGTACGAACACTGTGTAAAAGAGATGAAGAGAGAACATACTTTTTACTTTCAGATGGACGTTTGTCGAATACGGATGCAAATTCTAAGGGAAAATTAAATTAGCAAATAAAATTGAAATAAAATTAAAACCATACTTGACTTTTTGTCTATTGTACATGGCTTGACGTAGCTAGAAGGGAAAATACCCTGCTCTCCACGTCCATTAAAACCGAATGACCAATTTTTGTCAACTTCTCTTATTAAATTCACCACTTCACCCTGAAGTGAAAAACCTAGTTGAGCCTATTTCTGTTGAGCAATATTCAATTCAACAAGTGCTAACAACCTGCTTAATTGTGAGCTCTCTTGGTCGGCGTGCGGTGAAATCAAACAAAGCTTTTGCAGTACCATGACTTCGATTTCGAATTTGATCCAAAAACAAGCCGGAACTATTCGTGGCTGCTGGAGATTCTGCGATTACCTGAACAAAACCATATTAAACTTGTCGTGTTCAATAAATGAGGAAAAACAAAACACATACTTCTACATAATTAATTGGAAATATTCCTACACGTCCATTCACTTCTCCTTCACACCAATTGGCATCTATTTGACGACGAATTATAATTTTATCTCCAGGTTCGAGATTTAATTCTCTAAAAACAACACTTAACTTATGTACAAAAACTGAGAGATTAGAAAAAAAAATTAAAATTTACCTCGCATTTTGAGCTTGAAAGTTGTAAAGAGCAAGAGCTTTGATTAATTTCGAATCTCTGAAAAGTAAAATCTTAAATCTCAGCAAGTGAAAAAACACCGTTTGGACAACAGTTCCAAATGGACAACCGCACTTACGTCCTACGAAGTGCCGCTGCTGTTGATTCACTGGAATCAGATTCAAAGGCTTTCTTTCTAAATGACTGAAAAAAAAAGAAAAAAAACATCACATAAGTTTAAACTTGCATAATAATAACTTGAAACAAACAAACATATCACACTTACGTGATCGTCAAATGAGCGAGGTTCATCCAATACTGATCTAGAACGAGGAGCGCGTTCTCTTTTGAAATCGTAATTTCTACCTAGAAACCGCCGAAAGCATAAATAATATAATAAATGTGCAACTGTCAAAAATGCTCAAAATGAATGAATAAGTATAAATATTCACAAATCATGCATCAGTGAATCATCACAATCGAACAACACATACTGCAACAATACACACAACACAACTGGAAAGCGTAATATAAATTGAATACAACATCATCATTATTATATATTACCAGTAGTAAATTGGCGTTTGATAAGGTCATTAGCGTGAACAAGATGTTGAGCAAACGATGACCCGGAATGACGATCGTCACTCACTGTTAAAGCACACCTAGGTGACCAAGTCAATTCCCATCTCCATCTGTGGGCAAAACATTGCATTGGATCTAGAGTTGAACTATTGCACTGAACAAGTTCAGACGATGCAGTTGGTGATTCAGATGCGAGAACAATGTTCAAATCTTCAGAACACGTACTGGAAGTATTTTCCTTCATTCCATCATGAATGTTCGTTTTGCAAAGCTGATTATCCGAATCAACGAACAGTACACTGTTGTCGCTTAAATTTACACTTTCAGAGTTGTTGTCACGTAACCAATGCCAGTGTTGCAGCAGCTGAGATGCCGGTCTGTAATTTGAATGAGCATCGTCGATCTCGTCAATATTAACAGTTATTGCAGTCGAGCTAATTTGTTCAATTTCTTCAAGTGCCATGCTGAGCTGTTGGAAAATTTCATCGTAAGCTTTTTCAAAGTCCACCTGGCGTGAGTAGCTTTCTTGCACAACTGGACAAGTTTGGCAAAATGATTGGAAAGTTTGCACTGATTTTTCATCCGTAGATCGACCAAAACTCATCTCGTAAGCCCCAGCCTGCCACAGTTGAACAGTTCTGTTCAAACGTTCGCTTTGCAGATCCTGCCGCAGCCGGTGCGGCGGCAAGTGGAAACTGATCGTCTTCGACCGTTCCAAAGCATACAATTTGGAACCGCCATCTCGACAACAAACCGGAAATGACCAAGCACTAAGCCTGCTGCTTGGAGAACGAAAACCCGACGACGAATAATGACTGAAATCGTGATCATGCACAGGATGTGAATTTCGCTTCTTCACCATGGTTGTTGCATTCTTCAAAAAATACGGTCTCCCCTTCCTGCAAAACCCCTCATCTCGAGTCATTGACAAGCTTTGCAAATTGACATCTGCAGAACTGCCACACTGTGTCGATGAATCGATTTTCACAGAAACATAATTTGCAGAGCAATCGGTTTGCAGAGGATGTTGATAGCATTGCAACCAAAAATCTAAAAACTACTCACATGCAATAAAAAGTCGTCGTTAGTAAAACAAACAAACTGCAAACACATCAAAAAAGCAATGAGTAGCAGCAAACGTATGAGCAGAAGCATATTTATTATTTTCATAATTATTCATTTCATTTATCTGCAATTGGGATCAGAGGAAGCAAAAGTTTATCAAGCAAAAGGTTTTACGCATGCAAATGTCATCGTGCAATTTTAATTTGCTCAGTCATTTTGCATACAATTTGATAAAATAATAACAACGACCTTAACCAAATAATAATAAGATTATTATTTCCAATATTACTGATCTTTCAACAAAAAAAAAGCTCGCACTTATTAAAGCTATAATCTAGTAGATTAATTATTTTTTAATTCAATTCAATTCAATTTGATTTGATTTGATGAATCATTTGATATTTAACATTGAACTTCAAAATTCAGAACCATATGCCAAACTAAACCGCAGGAAATAATTTAATCAAATCAAAAATTGAAACTCGAAAATAACTTAATTAATAACTTACAGATTAAGATTGTTTCATGTGATCAGAAAATTCTATAAAATGAGAAAACGCATTTCACAAAATGAAAGTTTTTACAGGAAACATTTACATAGGATAATAAATTTTAAAAAAAAATTTAATAATGTTCCAATTTATGCTCTCAAATTTATGACAATGCAAACAAGCATGGCATTTTGTCAATTTTTCTACGTTCTCAATTTTCAATTTTTCATTATGAGAATGAATTTTTGAAATTATTTCAACATTTTTTCAATAAATATATTCCAAACAGAACACATTAAATTAAAACAAAAAAAAACACACACACATATATATATATATATATATATATATATATATATATAATATTCATAATGAATATTTTGCTTGAAAATGAACAAATAAAAAATAATAAAAATCTATACAAAAAGAAAACAAAAATACATACATGCACCAATTGAAAGCAGCTTTTGGCTAACAGCTTACCAATGTCAGAATAATCTTCAGCCCGAAGAACCTTCCTGTTTTCAATTTCACGATTCAAATCTCCCAGAATGCGTTGAATCAGTCCTTGGCTGGTGTCAAGAGTGGCTTGCAACTTTTGATCAATGCTGCCACCACTATCTTGCGTTGTGAAATTCTTAAATATTTTCAAATAAGAATGAATAAAAACATAAATCACCATTCTCACTTTTGTTGTTGATGCATTTTCTAAAATGGAGCAATTTCCAGGCGTGTATTCTTCTATTCTCCTAGGCTGATGGTGAAATCCAACACTTGAAGAACTTCCCTGACTTGCAAATGAAACGTCACTCTGTTCAGCTGGTGAAAAAGCTCTACTTCTACCAAGAGATTTGGACCGATTTTGGCGATACGTTATTGCTTGACAAAAAGAATAATTAATTAATTAATTAATTAATAAGAAACACGACTGGATGGATACTTGATGTTGTCAACTGTTTCGACGATTCTGGTGATAGAACACTTCGCGAACGATTCTGGTCAACTGAAAATAATATATTTTTTTTGAAAAGCAATAAAAAAAATGATAATTTTTTCAAATACCAATCGAATTGTCGGTTTTAGATTGTCCTTCAGTAGGATAATCTCGAATACGATATCGCATGATTGAATTTTCTTCTAAAAAAAAAAATTTTTTTTTTTTACATACTTGTGCATAATTTTCTCTGTTGCATTCAACATTGCAAACTTCATTTTTTTACCATCATTTTTGTCTACTTGATGCAATTTTTTGAACATCATTTTGTACCAGTGATGCTGATAATTTTTTGAAAGCGGAGACTTGACAATGAATTAAAACAACAACAACAATTAATATATTTTCATTAAAATAATGTTTGCTTAATAGAGAGAGACTTACTTCTTGTTTTTGGTCACTTTTTTGAAGAAGAAGTCCCTTGCCACCGAGAATAACCGGCGCAGAGGTTGTTGATCGAAGACTTGAAACAGCAGCAGCAGCAGCAGTTTGATCCAATGGTCGATTTCCAATATTTCCACTGGAATTACCTGTAAAATGATTAATATTAAAATAATTAACAAGCAAACAGAGTAAAACAACAAAATCAACAAAAGCAACAACAACAATAATGACAATAATTGATAAATATCACCACAGCTTGAATTAATTCATTGCTTTTCTTCACATGCAATAAAAAAAACAAAAAATGTCGAATTAGCAGTATTAACAAAAAAAAACCCAAACACACATACATACACACACAGAAAAAGAAGTAGACGTAGTTATTATTGTCAAAAAATTGATCAAAAGCTAAAAAGCATTTAAATTCAGAAATAAAACCAGCTTCAATCAATATTCCACTAGGGAAACAGGCTTGAATTCAACAAAAACAAAAAAAAAAAAAATCAATCCCATACACTATTCACTACTACACATTCTGATAAGCTAACAGCATAATCGTCGTCGACGTCGGTAGTGATGATTAAAAAAACAAAAAAAAAATGACTAAACTGATGCTTTTCGATGAACAGAGAAAAAATATACAATTCTGAAAACTATACATACACGTGATTGAGATGAAGCAGAAAAGAATATGTGTTCTCATTTGAAAATTTTTTGCACGATATGAACATGAAATTTCGAAAAGAAAAAAAAAAGAAATTAAAAGTTAAAAAATTATTGCTCACCGGCTGTTGTGAATGGAGCCGGATGCCATGATGGGGAAAGCAAGCCGACTGGTGTCGGTGGTATCGTCGGCGGTGATGGTGATTTCACTTCAGTATACAACGGCTGTGTGGAACAAGACTGCGGTGAACAGCAGTTCGGTGGTTCCTGTGAATTCAGCTTCCAGCGCTGATTCGACAACGATGATGTCGTTGTTGTTGTTGTTGTTGTTGATGATGATGATGATGATGGTAAATTTGATAAATTCATTTTCTGGTAAATTGAACAACTTTTCGGTTCACTTTCAAACAATATCTGCTGCTGTTGTTGCAATGGTTGCTTGGTAATTTCCATATACGGTGTGACGGATCTGCTGGAACGAATATTGCCAGAAGGCAGAGTTTCTGTGAACGGTGGTCGATTGTTGTACAACTTGCCAGTCTGATTTGTGATGCCGTTGGATGAAAAAGAAGAACAAGGAGACGAAGCGTGCCAGCGTTGCCATTCGAAATCATTGACAACAACGTTGCTTATTGATGAAAAAGCGTCGGCCGGCTTGGGACGAGTTTCAGCCACCGTCGTCATTGCTTGTTCATGCTGTTGATTCGCATTATCTGTCGCCGTGCCGGTGAACTTCTTCACTGGCATGGATCCGTTGAGTTGAGATTGAATTTTGTTCCTCAACGTGGCCACAGATTGTGTTTCAGGAATTACAACCGTCGAACGGTTCTCTTCTTCTTCATCATCCATCGTCGTCGTCGTCGTCGTCGTCAATCGTTTGGCTGTTGTTGTCCAATCTGACTGCAAAGGTTTGCTATTATGATTATACAGGCGAGAGGTTTCAATTTCATCCTTTGCTATCACGGGAGGTGGGGGCGGAGGCGGAGGCGGCGGTGGAGGGGATAGTGCGCTATTTGTACACGTTGAAATTGCTTCCTTCGACATAGCCTCAAATAACAATTAAAAAACAAACCAATCAACCATATTACTGTAAATAACAAATTATACATCAGTTTTATTAGTTTACTGATTCAACTGCTGATGATCTGTTGTATTCTTTACCAGAAGCCATTGCAGAATTCTTCTCAAACTGCTTGCTCGTCAAATGATTCCAGTTCGATTCAGGGTATTCTGAAAGATGTTTAACTTTTTGAGTTGAGTTTTACTTTTTGAATCACTGTTTGCTCAGCTTCACTATTCTGAAACAATCTTACCAGTATGTGAATGTGAACAAGCATCGTCGTTTACTTTATAGCTTGCCGTGCGGTTAGCATTGCTTGCGTCTTTTCCCATTTGAACATGTGCCTTCGGAGACCATACAGCTAACACAGATAAATAAACAAAAATTAAATTACAACACGTCTTTCTTGATAAAATTAAAAAAAAACAAACTGATATATATATATTATATTACTAAATATTGACAAGTAATTTCAGTTGAAAAAAAATTACATAAATGTAAAATATTGTTGAATTATAGTGCTGCTTTGCAATGATATTAATAAAATCGTTGATGCATTTTTTCTGAAAGCATTTGGAAATTACTACTGCCATATTATTTCACAGAAATTGCACAAAAATGGAATGATCGATTGAATAAAATTCATATCCTCTATAGAATTTCTATATCAAATTGTATCATCATCATTGATTACAAATGTATATTTAACCATAATCTGCATCAATAAATAAACACATAAATATTAAATGAACACATGAAAAGTGATTTATTTTCAATATCCAATGATATTTCCAAATATGCAAACAATAATTAACAGTAAAATAAAATCTTATAAAAGCATTTCCTTCTACAATTATAATTAAATAATAAACTGATTATATTTTAAATGTGTAAATACGTTTGAATTTTATAATCAAAATATTACAAAGTTTATCAAAAACTGTTTCGCATTATTACATATTTGTCATTATTTCTGAATTATGTTCAAAATAAATTTCATATATGATAAATTGATATTTCACATGAAAGTGACAATCAAAGTGGAAATTTAGAATCAGAAAAAAAAGTAAACACTACGTGATACCTGGTTGATCCATGACTTTGTTAGCTTTGAATGTTGGACCACGAAGAGTAGAATATGAAAAATTCGTATTTGAATTGATGTTGTCCATTGATTTCGACGGTTGCTGTTTTCTTGCTGAAACAGATCAAACATATATATATATATAAGTTAATATGCTGACACTGCCAACTTATTCCTTCATTTTTCAACTTGCTTTAAAATTTGGTTATTTTAAAAAAAGAACAAAATTCAATAAACAAATAAATATTAAAGAAAACAAATATCAAAATATACGTAATCATACACCTTATAAACAAGATGCCTTGAAAAATTCTAGAAGCTATATTATCATATTGCCAGCCAGAGTAATATACTTTCTCCTTTTCTAAGCTATTAAAACTTTTTCTGATTGACTAACTGCTTTCATCGAAACCACGCACGCTTTGCTCCAGGCAACAACTGCGCATTTACGCTTTGCAAGATTGTCAACGATAATATATATATATATATATATATATTTCAGCATATACATATACATATATACATACATGTATATATATATATATATATGCTAGTTGTTCAGCGCAAACGTTCAATTTCAGTGAATACATTTAATGCACACGCACGTGCATGCACATATGTATACACGAACACATAGGCATGGAACATTTAAGAATAGTGAGAGGTTATGAGAATAGGATGTAAATAATCACATAACTAACAACAAATATGACCAACCAACTAAGACCAACTTCAATGATATTCAACACTGAACAAGCTATGATGATGATGATGAAAGCATGCAAGCAATTGGTCAATTCTTATTTGTCCTAACAATGAAACATACAAACGCAACAAGTTTTCAGCAAACAAAAATAAAAATAAATAAGATACAATTGAAAAGATAATAACTGTAGTGAACTTTTCAAACAATTTACAATTACAAGCATTTTACAGTAGCTATAATAAGGCACATATAAATTGTTAAACTGATTGTAAATTGTTGTCTAATTTCAGAATAATTTTAAAAATATAATACCTGAATAAATAATGGAGGGAGATGTTTAGCTAAATATTAAAATCTAACCAATAACAGCAACTGCAACAACAAGAACAACAACAGAAAAAAAAGCAATTCAGAAATCTTTATCAATAATAAAGCACGGTAAGAAAGAGTTAATAATAATAATAATAATAATATTCTTCGCCAGTGTGTAGCTGTCGTGAAGAATCATCATTCTCGAATTCTCTTTTCATTCCCTCTGATTTTGAAGAAAACGGCTGTCAGCCAACGTCGTGATGAACAAACAGCCAACGTAGTGCATATTGTTGAATGCGGCGTGCACATGTTGATTTGAATGAGGCAAATTAAAAATAGCACTTCAGGTTGTGCCAATCAGAACTGAATTTTTATAACTCAACATGCTAACTAACACACAAAGCTAACATGCTTAAGTAAAACTGTCAATCACCAGCTGGCGTCAAGGTGGACTAGGCTAGATGCATCTTCGCACCGTGGTCAGTCACGTGCCAAATGAGAGAGAGAGAGAGAGAGAAAAAAAAAATATATATATATATATATATATGCTTAAAGCTTCGCTTCCGACAAAGTCAGCTGCTTTCCTTGAAACCAACCATGAGCCAGAAGAACACAAACCGACTCAAACTGCCAATCAATTACTTCATATGCATGTTGTTCATGCTTGCATACCACCACAACTTGCATGCTATCAATCTGATTTTTAGTTTTCATTTTTTGTTTCACTCTTTACGTTACCTTTCAATTATTTTCAAACGCTCATATTAAACTATTTGTTAATTTCATTTCAATTTAAACAATAAAATGAAAATAAATTTAAACATATGTCTGTTAGAAATCATTTTCTCACAAGTAGACAACTTAATCAAACTTCAAAAATTCCAATTTCAATACACTTTTTTATGAAATTTGAAATTGTATTTATTATTCATTTTTCAAACACCACACACTAAACATAGCTGAATATTGTTGTGCTAAATTGCTGAATAATTCATTCAAAATGCTTATTTCATTTCCACGAAAAAAAACAACAGACAAAAATCTACAATGAATAATGAAATAAATATATGCGCATAATTTTGAAAGAGATTCATTGTTCAGATATAATCACACTGACCAACTGCTTTTTCGTAATGTCAATGAAAAAAAAGAATTTTTTTTAAAAAACATATTCAACATTTTTTACATTTCTATATACTTTGAATGTTATGTTTCTAGAAAAGCAAATTTCCAACGCAGCTGCTAATTATTATGCTTTGTCACATTCGTGATTCAAAAAATAACCTCCTCCTAAATGCATTTTCACAAAACCTTTTCAATCGTTTCTTTATACAGTATTATTGCATTATTAAAATAATTAATAAAATTCGCGCTTCACAATGACAACTCACAACAATATTTGATAGCTAAAGTTATGTTACAAATTTGAAATTTTAAACACAAATAAGGAGAAAAGAACAAATCCATTTTTGAATGCTTATGGTAGCAAAGAATCTAACTTGAAAATCAAAATCTCAAAAACGAAGAAATATGCACACAGTAAATAAACATACCATCTGATTTTGAAGATGACTTTTCCGTCTCTGTTGAATCCCGTTTTGATACAGTTAGCAGTGAACACGACTGACAGCAACCCATCTCACCAGCAGCATGTAGCTTGTGATTTATTATCCTACAAATGAGAATTTCATTTTTAAATGGATAAAAGAAAATATTGATTCTCAAATACTTGTAACATGCCATCACAAATTATGCATCTACCTTGTTGTACATTTCAGTACATAGATAATATTTTTCTGTTTTGAAGCAATAATTATTGCTTCATAAGAAAATTTTGAATTACAATTTAATTTTCAAGCAAAAACATCAATACTTTCATATTTTAATATCACTAAATTATTCTAATAATGTATAAAATTGTTGTTAAAACACAATTAAGAAGATATAATTATAATAATTGTTAAAAAAATTTCAATTCATACTTCTCATTTTCAAATGTTGATTGTTCTTTTCCGTGATGAAATAATGGCAAAGCATGTGAAGGTCCACTGCATTTTGTAAATGAAAAATCTTTATGACTGAACGTGGACGCATCTATAAGGAATCTCTGTATGTAAGTGTGTTCAAAATCGAAAACATTGAAAACAAAGCTATGAATGGGCTGCTTTGAAGTGCATTAATGTGAGCATCGATTGTTCTACAGAAAGTAAAATAGAAGTGAACTCTTAGAAAAATAATTTGATATTGATCGACTTAATCGAAGTAATTGAACAACAAAGTGATATTTTACAGAAAAGATTGTTTCTAAATTTACTGCAATTCTATTATTTTCAAATTGATATATATATATATATATATATGATGTACATTAGTCTTTAGCATTTTGAGAGTAAAATAATTTACAAAAAAAATAATTCACTTCACAAATATTGCAAATAGTTCTAAATTCACTGTGCATATTCATAAATCTCAAAGCATACCCGATAATTTAATTTGACTAATCTGAAATTTAAAAAAAAAGAAAACAAAAATACTGTAATTTGCATAAAATAATCATAAACAATTAAGCTCAGAAAATATTGAAACTTTTAATTAATAAATCATTTAAAGTAATTTAATATATATTGATAAAGTAACACTATATTCAACATATATAAAAATAATCCTACTTTTCACATTTGTATTCTAAATACTAATCAGTAGCATTATCAATCTGTATTTATGCAGAGTATAAGATTTCTGTCCCTATTAGCGCACAAAGTTTTTCATTCACATCAGTCAATAATCTTGATAAACAATTTGCAAGGAATGCTTAGATATTTTTTAATTATTCGAAAATAAAGAAATAACATATATGAATAATAAAGGCAATTTTTAAATAGAACACTGGTAATTTAATCAAAGACATCAATGACAACTCTATCGTTACACGATTTCAGTTGAGATAACATTATAAACTGTGTAATCAAATGTATTACTGTATTAATTAATGAACAGGATATTCAAGATCAACTGATCAACAATTTTGTAAATAATATTTGCACAAAGACACTTACTATTGCAATCTCGTAGTTCGATGCCCTCTCGGATGGCCTCTAAGGAAACACCAAATTTATCACATCTTCGAACTCCTAAATTAGATCGCGTATATTATGGAGAAGAAAGAAAAATTTTTTCAACAATACTGTTCACTGAATACTAAAAATGCAAATATATGATACATAATAACAGATAAAATTGCATTTGTTTTTTACTTCATAAGAATTATATATACATATTTAAATAATATTATACTGAAAAGAAATATATAAATAAACAAGCAAAGTAATTTTCATAAAATGTAAAAAAAAGTTATCAAATACTGTACTATACTCGAAACAAATAAACCAATAATGCTTCTTAATTTTAAAGCAAATTTAAGCAAAAATTGATGTTGCTTTAAAAATTACGCAAACAATATATGTTTGATGAAGAAGCTGAACAACAGTCGATGATATTGATAAGAAAAAGAAAGAGAGGGGGAGGAGGAGAAAAAATTTGAATATAATAATTGAAAACAAAATTCCATACCTGAAGAAAAATTTGAATTGACAAGGCGTGGCTTGGCATACTGTGAAGAAGAAGAAGAAGAAGAAGAAGAAGAAGAAGAAGCCTTTTTGAGTTGATTGTTGAAACAAGCAACGTCTTGGAGTTGATTAAAATGTGCAAGAATGTCAAGCCTGCTTTCATGGTCGTTGCTGAAGTTTGTACGGGTCGGTTCACTGAATGTCGGCGACGACGGTGGAACAGGAGTCACTGGCAAGCTTTGTACACAGTCGTATGCAAATTGCAAGCCATTCTGTTCTTGTTGCACGTACGGTGATGGTCTCAATGGGGTGGTCAACGGTGAAAATTGTACCGGTGCCCAGCGTCTGGACTTCTGAGAGTTCCACGACGTTGAACAAGTTCCAAATTCACTTCTTGCAAGCTTCGATGTACTACTGCTACTACTGCTACTGCTGTAGCTGTTGAATCTCTTGATCATGTCAATTTGTCCTAAAATGAGTTTCAATCAATAAACTGATTTAATTTGAAAATATAAGCTTCTTGGTAAAAATTGTTCTAAAAACAAACAATTTACTCTTAAATGTTGCCGATTTGTGTGAATATTTAGCAATAAAATTCGAAGCATTAGCATCATCATCATCAATAACGGAAACAGTGGCAATAGTGGTGGTAGGGTGTGTCAAATTTTCAGATATTAAATCACAAACTCGTTGTCCGAGTTGTAAAGCAGACGAAATCATTGAACAAAAATAATTTTCAGATAAAATTACTCTTTTTTTTGCACTGAACACTGAAACACATCGCTGAAAACGCCGCTTTCAACCAATCAATTTCTTACAACAGACACGATGGTTGACTGTATTCTTATGACTATTATTATTGAACATCAGTTGTGACGTTCATAATGAAGCTACGTCATCAACAAGCTACAAGTCAAGCAATTGTCTGTCTACACTGAAAAGCTAACAATAAAAAACCAACAACAACAACAACAACAACAACAACAACAACAACAAATAATCCACAGTACACAAGCACATCATAGAACTATAAAATAAGCTGTTGCTTGTTACAAATCGTACATATATAAAATTGCAAATTATAATAAAATTATCACAAAAAAAAAAGAAATAAAGCAATTCTTACTTACATCAAGCGTAAAATTATCCAACTTTGCTATTCATAAAAAATCAATTCTTTTACTTACTCAGTAAAAAATCATTACTGCATTTCATCAAAGAGAGAAACAAATAGATGTGTGATAAATTTGAATTCACTAAAAATAACTAAAGACGTGAAAATAATGTTTCATTAGGACAAACAATTAGAGAAATTGAATTGGTTAAAAACCAATCAATGAGCCATATGATAAAAATAACAGCTTCCAAGAGTAGATTACGTTATCTTGAATTGGAATCTGTTTACAAGACGTAGTGGGAAAAATTATTTGAACACGTACGTCATAAAAATATTAATAATTCATCTTTTCTCTCTATATTTTTCTTATCACAGTTCAATAAAATTGACACCTACCTCTTGCAAATCACTTTGAACCAAAAAATATGAAATATTTAACAATAATCATTATTGAAAAAAATTAAAATTAATAAAACTAACCTCGACTGATGCATATAAAATTGATGAATATATGAAAGCAATAAAAATAAAAATAAAAATAAATAATAATATTGATATTATTATTTTTATTTAAAAATAGAAAAATGAAGAAACAATCTGGTAGCATGCAGCAGTGCTGCCCATGTTTAAAGCAGTTTGAAGAAAACAAGCTTTTTTGAAAATGATGAATAAGAATGAGAAAACGCTCCTTTCCGCATTGGACAGCCCAGACCAACAGAGACAGCAGCTGTTTAACATTTTAGCCTTGTCCGAAATGTAAAATTACTAACCAGACCAGTTAGCAGAATTAAAAATAGCTCCAAGAAATAATAACTTTCTTTTAGCCATTTCGACAAAAATTATATTTATACATGCATAAAATTGTGCGAACATGCAACATCTGCTATGCAATACAAGTATGTAATCAAACAAAGGTTTTCAAAGCAACAACAAACAATGGAAATGATTAATTTCATTTTTTTAAGCTTACTTTGATTTCAACAAGCATCCCATTGCATCACCAAGCTTTATTATTCATACTGCTTGCATTTTCTCCAAACATTTGCCTGCTCGTTGTTGTTGTTGAGGTTGAAAGAACTGCATTTTGGAATTTCCACTCCATCAACAAACTGCGGCTAGCACTAACATTTTTCACGACTTTTTTTCTTCTTCAAATTGTCTATCATTTTTCAAATTTCCAATTTCCAACCAACATTTGCCATTCAAAAATGATGAACAGATAAAAATTTCATCATTCAAATGTTTCGTTGCTATAATTGGCTAAAAAATTGGCAACATTGTTAATTTTGTCTTGTTTCAAACAAACAATTAACACGATTCAATCACGCTCACATGCATATTTCCTATTACTTTCTCAATTAATTAACTAGATGCGACAATAAATAATAAGACAAAAATTATATTATTATTATTATTATTATTATTATTATTAATGATAATTGATTTTTTCTACCATTACAAAACTGCATTGCTGCATCATTGAACGGCATTAAAAGTTATTATAATTTGTTCAACAACGTAAAAAGTTTTCAACAATGTGCTAACAATTCCAATTCATCATTTCTTTTGATGTTAAACATAATGAGATATGATTCTTTTTCCACTTGAACAACGCTGCTCAAACAAAGGTCACTATTGCAATCACAATAAATAAAACGAATAATTATAGCATGCAACATTTAAACAAGCGATAAAGAAAAGAATAAAGAATAATTGAAATTCAATTATACATTTCCTTCGTTTGTCAAAATGTCGCAAGCTTCGCTTAAATGCAGTTCAATTTATTTGATTGTTCAATTCAAAAAGAGAATTAAAAGAAAAAAACTATTTTCATCAAATTCAAAATTGTTTCATAATTGTAATCTGTTATTCAAAATTATTCAAAGTACAAACAAAAAACACATACCAATGCAAAAACACTCTATAAAGTCTTCTTTATTTATTTAATATTATTCTTCTTATATCATCGAATAAAAGTATTAATAATAAAAAAACTAAAATAAAACATCACTACGCAAATGTAAAACAAATCATCAGTTACATATTTTATTGGAAAAATTCTGCTGTTCTAAAAAAATCTGCTCCCTAATCAACACGCTGAAAAATTAGTACTACAGTACGCACTGCTGTACAGCCATGCATTTGATTAATTTTATCTTTCAAGAAAGTACAACTCAAAGGTCAGACAGACCATTACACATAAAATTCACATTCACACTGTTGTCAGTTTATCGATAATTCAAAACATGTCGACAGTTTTTTTCAAAAAATACTCACATATAAAATAAAAATTTCTTCAATTCATATCTCCGAAACATCCCATCACAAGAAAATTCACACTGGAATATTTTTATACGAGGCACTTACAGATATACAAACAAGTAGGATATTACTACAGTATCCCTTCCAATTTATTACAAAATTGAAAGTTACATTTCTTTTGTTGGAAATTTTTGTTTTAAATTGAACAAACCAATAAATTGTATCAAAAATCTGACCAGCATTAGTAATACTTGTACGGCCGTCAATGGGTAGAGATTCTAGGTACAAGTTGACAGTGTAATTAGTTATAATTTTGGAAACAAGTAAAAATTTGAATTCAAAATACATTGCTAACAATAGATGGCAATTTGAAAATCCAATCTATCGTTATGATTAATTAGAAAGTGAATTTTCAATTGTACTGGTCTTTTTGCATTTCAAATTTAAACAGAAAGAACACTACTTCTTGCCGAGTAGTAGACAGTCGACTGTTTGTTAAGTCGTCAAATAGAAAAGATTTCAAATTATAAACAGCAAGCCACTCAGCAAAGCGGCTCGGCTGATTCAGTGTCAGTAAATGAAAGGCAAATATGCTGAACAATGAATGTTTGCCTTGGATGAAACGGCTTGTACGTACAAGCAAGCCTATTAATATTAGCTTCATTGTCAGCTTTTGGTTTCGCTTTCTGCAAGCTGAATAAGAAGAGCACAGTGGTGTGATTTTGTTAAAAGCGATGTTTTCATTTTTCTCATCTAAATCTGATCACCAACCATCCGCAGATTCTATTCGAGAAGCCAACCAGCACATGCTAGCTCTTCACGTCAAAATAAATGACCTGGAACAGCGCATTCGAGAACAAGCTGAGCTATTGGAGCGTCGAGAAATTGAACACGCAACTCAATATAAGCAACTGCAACAACGAAAAGAAAACGAGATCTCCTGCCATCGACAGGACATGGAAAAGTTGGAACAACGTTGCAAGCAACTAGAAGCTACACTGCACGAACGGGATGTACAAATGGCATATCTGTTGCACAGGTAAGTTTTTCGACTATATAAAAGCAGATGAACATTTTCACTTTTGATATTCAATGATACATTGTAAATAAGTAAGCACCTGAAATCATATATGCAAATCGCAGAAATTAAAACTTGATTTTCATCCACTGTATCCTATCTTCCGATTACTGTCATTTTGTTTCTCTTTTTTCCTTTCTTCAACGATAAATTTGAAAAGTATTGTTGAATTTAAAATGGAAATTTTTATAAAAAAAAGGACATTTCAATTCAGATGCAGTTTTCTTGATGAAGCGGCAAGCTATGCGCCATTAATCGAGCAACTGGTGCATTGTTTGAAAGGGTCGTTATCTGCACCGCCACCAAAAGTACAAACAGTAAAGCCAACTAAAGCACCAAATCCCCAGTCGCATGGGAAAGATCTGCAGCAATGAACTCAGTGTACAATTAGACATATATCAATTTTTGTGTTCCAACGAAAGTGTTATCGGTCAGTTAGTTGTTAATCGGCGTGGAATAATGTTTGAAAGCGTTATTTACGAAATTAATTTTTCAAATTCATTTCTGCAACAATTTTCTGTAATCTAACTGAAATCAGCGAGGTGATTTTTTTTCTTAAATTAAACACAAAATCCCTCATCTGAGACATATGCCCACACCGAATACAATGTACGACGCCACATTTGTACCATCTCTTTTGTATCGATATTTTATTCATTTCTCTTTACTTAGATTAACCAGACGGCTTGTTTAAACATTTACAAAAGTTTAAGCACAACTTAACCAACATCTGCTACTGTTCACCAGTAATAATATAATACCAATCGTTTGTTCAACTTCATCATGTCATGTGACAGTCTGCTTTCGTAATAATGGTTGAAGTTTAATTACTACAGTGTCGAAAAAATTTAAATAAAGTATTTTTTGTTCGTTGTTGTTAACAATCGTTCAGACAGTTTAAAATAAGTCAAACCGTGCCAAAATGGCGCCTGTGTGGACATGTAACAAATTTACTTCACTTTAAAAGAAACATTCGCAACAAAAACCACAGCCCTCGATAGTATAAAATATAATCTACTTTAAAAACCTTCTTCGTGGAACTTTGAAGCTTATTCTTCAAGTGCAATATAAAACGTGAAAACCATTTGTTCGGTAATAGTCCACTCAAAGCACCAGAAACGAAGGCAGAATGCTTCAACCTCATCAATTGAAATGCACGGTCGCATCATGTTGAAAACTACGTCCTATACCTCCTCCACGTCGTCCCCCGCGTCTCATTCTTCCACGATGGGCTCCACGACCCAGAGGAGCCATTCCGCGCTGTCTAAACCCACCACCACTATGCATGAAAGCACTAAACAAAAATTTCAAAAATTGTGAAAAGAACTGATATAAAAATACATACTTTCTTGACATCTCACTGTATTTGTAATTCGCCTGATTGCCATCCTAAAGTACATTGGTTAAGGTGATAAATTAAAACTGTAAAAATTTACATTAAACAAAATCTGTTGAATTTGGTCAATTGCTATGGCAAGTTTCTTATAAGCATCCGAAGGTACTCCATATGCAGAGATACGCACATGCAAGTCATCTTTCAAGTGCTTATATTTCGGATCGCCTGATCTAAGCAATCTATCTTCCTAAAATGTAAAAGAAATGAACAACAGCTCACGAAAGAAAACGGAAGCTGCTAACTACTCAGTGCTTACTTCTTCAGGATCACGAACGGAACCTCGGCCCATGATACTTATCTTCACATCCGCAGCTTGCTGCAGAAACTTCACAGTTCCTCCGCCCGGGCCCAACAGTTTCCCGACAAAATTAACCTAAAATCTTGAAAAGTTATCAGAAGTTTTACGTAACATATTTAAAAGTTGTCACACATCTGGACACTCCTTGACAGGAAGAGCAACTTTTCGAACAACACGGATAACTTTATTGTTATAAATATCCAAATATTCGGGTTCGCCGAAATTAGTCGAACGCACAATTTCTGAAACATTCAATAACAATATTAGTTAAATAAATTCAAACAACATTACTTGAACATACCATTTTCCAAAATGTCGTGCACGAGATTCAAAGAAGGATCAACCAATTCCTTCTGGGCTTTTAAATCTCTAACATATTCTGAAGTTTCGAGGTTATCAGAAACTTCGTTCTTCGGCATGGCTTTTTCGAAAGTCTAAAAATGCATCAAAAATGAACCGAAAAACACTGCATTTGCATTCAGTTACTGTGTTTCAGTTATAATATAAATAATCAAAGCAAAATAGACATGTGACAACGCAAATTACGTTAAGTAAAAGAAACAATGAAAAAACAATGAAACAATCTACAGTAAGTATTATATGCAAGTTGTCAAAAACTAACCCAGTTTTGATTTAAATTTTTTACTTTTAGAAATCATTCGACAAACAAGAAACAAAACAAACACAAAACTTATTAAATAATTAATTAAAAACAGTAATATTATTAATGTATAAACTCACATTGAATGAGTTGTTATTGTCAATGACAAGTTCTTCAATTAATGAATTTCCTCCATTGAAATAAATATCAAGAGCAATATTTATCGCAAAAATATTAAATTCATTTAATTGATGCTTAAAATCTCTTTTTCTTATGCTAAAAATAAACTGTAAGTTGCTGTTGTACTTAATTTGTTATTACTGTAAAATTTTAATTTCATTCGCACGTTTTATTTTTTTTTTGTTTTGCAAAATGAGTTCATCGTTAAGGCCTTATTTAGAAGTTGTTGAGGCTACACTGAATGTGGCGCTCACTTTACGAGATTATTCTTCTCAGTTAGTGGAACAGCACAACAAACCGGAAGTGGAAGTGCGCAGTTCAATGGAAATGATTTTGAATCCTGTCGTTGTGAGTCGTAATGAAAAAGAGAAAGTACTGATAGAAACTGCTGTTAATTCTATCAGAATCAGCATTGCGGTGAAGCAGGTAATCTGAAACAATTATCTTGAATGTGTCTTGAATCTTCATTTCGGCAATTTTAGGTGGATGACATGGAAAAGTTTCTGTGTTTGAAATTTACAAGGTTTATGATGAGACGCGCAGAGAATTTCCTAATTCTGAGGAGGGTGCCGATACCTGGTTATGATATATCATTTTTGATTACTAATTCTCACATAGAAGAGATGCACAAGCACAAATTGATCAGCTTCATCATAACATTCATGGAAGAAATTGATAAAGAAATATCTGATCTGAAATTATCTTTGAAAACCCGAGCTCGGTTTGCGCTAGATGAGTTTCTGAAAAAATTCTAAATTTTGTTCTCCACATCGGGCTCTTTCAAATGCATTTAGTTGAAGTGTTATTAACTGGCGATTGATTAAAAATTTCGTTTATCACTTATCTAAGGACAATGTTGGTATCTGTGTGAAAGGAAAATTTTAAAGCTACATTGCAATGCTATAATGTTTGGCAGTTGAAGAATCAGTTTTCTTGAATTTTCGATGAAATTGAAAGCAGAAGACGATATTTTCCAGAGAAGAGGCAAATATTAAAACAGTGCATTCGCCATCAATTTGTAAACAGTCGTGTAATCATGCCAATTATCATTGCAACTGCTTGATCGTTTCAGTGAATTATCAACGCAGAATAAAAGTGAAAAGTAAAATTCCTCAAACATCACATTGGCGCCTACTTGAAAATAGTTTAGCAAAAGTTCAGCTATTACAATATTGCTATCGTGTATTTCCGTTACGCTAGAACAACAAATACTATGTGTGACATTATTGTTTAACAAATAAAAATTTCAAATGCATATTTGCAATTAGAAATATTTAAAATTTAAACAACTTGATCCTGATTTTATCTTATCGTGTACGATAAAAACAGTATTGAAATGTTCAATTTTTACAGTTCAAATGAATACTGTAGAAGATTTGTATTAAGAAATTTGCCGCAAAAGTAACTAGACGCTGGTCCAAATTCACTGTTCATTAAAAAAACGTTCTTATCAGCAAATGAATTTTGCTTCGCATTTGAAGCTAAACAGAGGTGCACAAAACATTTGTAAAAAAAGCTTTATATTTAATATTTACAATAAAGATTCATAATTAAAAATTAAAAAATAAAGAAACACTTACAGCACTTTTCGTCTTCCTTTGTGTGAATAAATAGTGACTGTAGAAAATCAGGTTCAATTTTATTCTTTAACCAATAATATTTCAAATAAAAGCTTGTGCAATTACATGAAGTAAAAAACCTTTGTCAATTCATCATTCGAATTTGATTTAGCCTGTATTTTTGTCTATGGACTTTTGATTTTCTGTTCTTGTACCTTTTGTTTCATGAAAATCATCAAACGAACTTACAGTAAATGAAACATTAAATTCATTCGAAAAATAAAGTATATACAAGATAAATAATGAAATGCAAACACAGTAAATAAATACAAAGAAAAAAAAAACTTTCATATATATATATATATAATAAATTTAAATATCGTCAAGTACAGAATTTATCAAAATAGAAGATGAGAACGTAACAGCATATATTTTTCGTTCTTTTTTTTATAAATAACAATCAATCTATCAATCAATCACTTTCCATTAATTCATCGCGTTCTTTTCCTTCTTTAAATTTTTGCAGCTGAATGGTTACATCAGGATCGTATATCCATTTCGGAAACACACGTTTGTAAAGGTCCATGAAGACGACATCTTGAGAAGTCAGTTGACCATTGAATACGCACTTCATACGTCCGTGAGTACCTGAAAACAAGAAGAATTTTGTATTTTAAATTAATATGAAGTATAATTATATATATATATATATATATATATATATATATATTTATTTATTTATTTAAATTGATTTATCTACCAAGTGGTTCTTTTATGTGACCACGTCTACCGCTGCTTGTTCTTAATTCAACAGGTTTAAACCAAAGAACATCATCTATAAATGAGATAAAATAAATGAATTATTTCTCAACGATTCAATTTATACAAAATCTAGCGACCTCTGTTGAAAAACATGTGACGTATCACAGCATGAGTTCGGTTAATTTTGCTCGGAACTCCGGACAAAACTGCCCTTTTGATGTTCAAACGAGTCGGATCGACGCTCAAAACATTTCCAGTAGCAACAAGACGAGTGGATCCTGAAACGAACGAAATTCATACACACACAAAAAAAAGAAATATTTAAACATATTTTAAACAAAATTCAATTACCGTCTTGTTCAACTCTGAGTACAACAACGCCGGCTGGGCCGAATATAATCGGCGCGTACATGGATGCAACGGTCACTTCGTCGGTTGGCAAAAATCGTTGGAACTGAAAATTGAAAAGTTTACTTTAACACAATTTAAATCATTAAACCAACAAATAAACAAAAATACTTTGTGCTTATCTCCGATTGTGTGCTGAGAAAAAATGGGAGCGGCAAAAAAACGACGATAGCCAATTTGAAACAACAGTCGATCTTTGGATTTCACAGTTTCGTTGAACAAATGATTCTTCCTTATGGTCACATTCACAACCGACATCTTCTGCTCATGAGGCAACAATTCATAAACAACAAGCGGCTGTTTTTTCGAATTCATGCATTCTTGAACAAAAAAAACAAATGTGAATAAATATAATTAATTTTTTCAATTTGATGAACAATTTAATTGTTCACCTTCAACAAGTTTCAAAGGCACGTTGAGCACATGCACGGACGTGAACCAACCAGCCTGAAATTGAAATCACATTAAACTGATAAATACTACCACAGATTTATTATTTTTTTCCATTGCTCTTTTTTACTGGAGCTCCGTGCTTTTCTTCGTTAACAATGCGCTTGTAAGTTGCTTTGAAATTTTGAAACTGAAAAATTCTACCATACTCTGGTGGCAATTCTTCCTCCGGATTCCAGTATGACGTACGAAAGCTGGCCAAACCACGATATCTATTTGAACAAATTACTTGATAATATTACTACTACTACTACTACTACTACTACTACTAGTAATAATAATAATAATAATAATAATAATAATGATAATAATAATAACTTTCATTTTTAACAACAACGTATAATGATGAACGATCAACTTTTCAAACTTGCTTTAGTCAATTTGAAATCAATTAAAAATAAATAAATCATTCAAATTTTTTTTGGATGTTTTCAATATTTGAAAAAACAAACTTCATACTTCTGAAACCGTTCTGCAGCAGAAATATCCAATGGTGTATCCACTTCGTCAGGAAATTTTTCATTTTCTCGTTCTTCTTTCTCACGACGACATCTAAAAATAAAAGCATATTCAATTTAAAAAAAATATACAGATAACAGTCACCATCATCAGTACATTGGGATTGTGAAAAAGAAAACCAACTAACCTTTCAACTTCATGCACATCATTCTCGTCCGAACATTCAGTTTCATCTTCACTCATTTCCACATCCTGTTTGTATTTTTGTTTTTCAATGACTTATACTGCTTTAAAAAATAAATTTATTATCATACACTCTGTTGGTCATCAACAGATTCAGCACGAGAAACAGCAATCAAAGAATCCATATCTTCATCCAAATTGAAAACTATAGTGTTGCATTCATTTTCATGCTGAAACAAACACAAAAAAAAACATAAAATATCAGAAACATCAATTATTCAATATTTCAAAATAAGTTTTATACATTTAGTTCTGAAACACTGGCTTCATTTTCATCCTCCAATATCCAACATGCCTGATACGTGGATGTGCCTTCAGGAAGTCGTCTAATCAAATGTTCTGTATCTCCTACAAAAAAAGAGCAGCAAGATTTATTTAAAATTTTCCTTTTCATCTCGGAGCTACTACTTTGTGACTGAACAATTTCCTCTTCAGTCGGCCACGTTTGATCATTGTTCATTTCATCAACTGCAGCTTGCGATTCAAGATTTTCCTGCTTCGCCGGATCCGCAACGGCAAAAGTGGTCGATTCGATCACATTATTATTCTGAAATGATATACAATAATACAATAAAATGACACTGAACTTTTAACGCTTAACATACACTTGTGTATCTGTGTAAAGGATGTGGATCCGTAATGACTTCAATTTTACCCATTTGAAAATCACCCCATCCTGGAATATGCAATAAACGATTAACATCCAGTGGAGGACCCCTGACGTATCCGTCAATTTTCAAAGTGCACGAAGAAAGCTGAAACAAATTCAAATGCGTACATAAAAAACAAACAAAAATACAAATTACATCATCATTTTGTTCCACAATACTACAACTTTCGACAATAATGCGCGAATGATGTTGCTGCAATGATAAAGGCTGTTTGGCGCAGTTTGCCACCAGTTTAAGCAATAATGACAAATCTTTGCAGAACTTTGCTCGCAAACCCCTGAAGAAAGAAAATGTTTAAAACAAGAAATTAATATTCAAAATATAACACATATCATTATACGCTCATACCATCTTTCCACCAAAGAGGCTAATCTTTTCTTGTCATATCTGTAAGTGATTCTTGAACTCTAATTGAACAGAAGCAAATCAAAAAAAAAAAAAAACTTTCAAACACAACACGTGACAAAACTTACAAGTGGAATATTGAAATGATATGGCATGCCTTGAGCAGCAACAGCAGTCAACAGCGACGCAAAGTGATCATGCAATTTAACTGCATCACAATCCCAAAGAAAAACTGCGACATCAGCAATCTAGTAAAAAAAAAGAATATTGTTATATTTTTTTAGCAAATTGAAATTCATTTTCAACTTTTCATGCATTCAAAAATGCTCACTTTGAAAGCATCCAAAACTTCGATCATATTCCTATGGTTTGGTATTAGAAAACAAAATCGCTTTTTCAGTGAGGGTACACTATAAAAAAAAGAAATATTATATATATATATATTTTTTTTCCCAAAATTAATCCAATCATTAATTTATAATAAATATATGAAATTGATTTTAAATTACCTCATAAAATAAATATTTCTGTCACAGTTGGTAACATAAGCATCACAATGACTACCGAGAATAGTACCTATCACATGTTCGCCTTCAATTCTAGGTGCCAATGGAAGAATAACCTGATAATGAATATACATTGAAAACATGCACAGAAGAAAACAGATTTCAACACTCTCTCACCACAGCTATAGGTGGACTTTTGAACGAGCCGTATTCATCTTTGCTGCGCTTCACTTTTTCCACCTTCTGTGCACGCAGCTGCCATTCCTGATGAATAAAAAAGAAAAAAAAAGAATCAAAAAATCAATTTAAAAAAATTCAAATCATTCAACAATATACCCTGTTTCTTCGTGCCAATCGACCCAACAAACAACGATCTTCCATTGACATTTGCATCAGTCGATTTTTATCTAAATTTCATAAACAAAAAAAAAATTTTTTTTTGTTCGCCATTTGGATGGAAAATTTTTTCGCATTCGCATTTCACCCCTCTTTATTACAGTATCTCAATTTGTTGCAATTGTGAAATTGAAAATTTGCATAGATAAACAATGAAAGAAAAAGAAAAAAGCATACCAATTTGATTTGCATTGGACTGCTCGCTGTTTCTGCTTCGATGACGGCCTGAGTTGTGCCGCTTGTTTTGTTGCTTCCATGGACCACTTCGATGAGAAAAAGCGTCTTCCATCGTGAAAAATTATTCTTGAAAATCAACAAAATAAATCAATTTATCTTTCTCAATAGAGAAAAGTAATTTCAACAGGAATTTTTGACATCCTGTACAATAAAACAATTGCACAAATGAACATTAAAATCAGTATTCAGAATTTATTTATTAATTAATTATCAATTTTGATCAATGTTCTTTTCAACCATCTTCTTCTTCTTGATATTTCGGCTGTCGAATCGGTGGACCACCAGCAGGTTTGGCCAACACAATCTAAAAGGATAAGAATAATTTGTACATAATATAATAATAATAACAATATTTATAAAAGAGCTAGTGGCTTTTTATGCAAAATTACCTGATCGACGTTGATGATAGTGTTCACCGCATTCACTGCCAATTTTATCGCCCATTCTTTGACTGAAAAACAATCGACAATTTCTGCCGAAACAGCATTCACAATTCCACCTTTCGGTGCCTGAGACGAGACAAATAATATTATAATCAAATTTTTTTTCATTCAATTCAGTGAAAAAAATACTTTGATATCAATTCCATAGTTGTTTTCTCCATTTTCAAGTTTTTTCATCAAATGAGGATAAATTTCAACCCACTGAAAAAAAATTAACAAATATAAAAATAAAATTTCTGAACGTATGCGTACTTTTGCGCCAATGTTGTCAGCAATTTGTTTGGGCAATGATTCAAGCGCAACAGCAAACTTTTCAATAGCGTATCTTTCCAACGTTGGGCATGTCTGAAAAAATAAAAGAAATATAAATAAAAAAATAAACAATGAATAATTAAATTAATTAATTAATCTCACTAATCCAAACTGACGAATTTCACGCGCTACTGCCAATTCCACCGCACCTGCTCCTGGCAACAATCGATTATCCTAGTGAAAGGACAAAAATTTACATAATACGAAAATTTGAAAATGAAACAAAAAGAAAAACCTTTAACAATTGCTTAAAAGTGTTCACGCCGTCGTCGACAGCTTTCTCCACTTCGTCCAAAACATTCTGCGATGATCCACGAATAATTATCGTCGACAAATTTCCTCCTTTCAAATCTAAATATTAAAGTTTACAAAATTCAAAATAAAAAAAAATTAAATTCTATATAATAAATATATAAAATTACTCTGCTCGAAAAATACCAATTGATCACTACCAATTTCACGGACTTGCACTTTCGCACATGATCCAATCATATCTGCTGTTGGAACACGACTCTCAAAAAATAATAACAAATAAATTTGAATAAAAATAAAATAAAAAATAAGAAAAGAAAAAGTGAAATACCATATCAGGACTTATAGTTGCTTGAACACATCGACAAAGTCGACGTATGTCGAATTTAGAACTAACTTTCACTGCCATCATTTTATATTTGTTCAAAAAATGCAAATGCAAATCGCCAAACTTGCCGGCGGAAACCACTACATTAATACCAATATCATGCAGACTTTTGATGTACTGAACAAAAAAAAATTGTTTTCCTTTTTTTTAATAAAAACATTTCATATTTCCCATATTTACATTTTCAACGTGCTCTTCGTCATGTTTCGAAAATTGCATCAACTCATTAGCGGTGTTGATAATTATGCTAGACTGAAATTTCAAAAAAAAAGAAAGAAAACCATTTACATACAGTAACAAAATAAAAAATATGCAAATTAACAAACCGGATTTTCCAATTTTGTTATACCAAACGCACAACTGAATACCGCTACTTTGGGCTTTTCAATCAGCTTGATCTCACCAGAAACGCAATTTTGAAAAGCCATGCCATTCATCACAGTTGATGCTTCAACATTGGATCCCTGTTAATAAAAAAAAAATAATAATAAATAAAACCCACTTATTATTTGTACAAACACGTCAACTGAATTCAGTGAACAAAACTGCACGCTTACAAGAACTTTGCATGTACGCACATTATCCACGTGATACGTTGAATAATTAGCGCCCAAAGCTATGACTGAAAACAAAAAAAAAGATGAAAAGCAATACAAAAATTGATCAATGCAATAATCTTCTTACTGCAAGCTTGAACAACAAGATCAGAAAGCATATCTTCTTGTCCGTATACTTTTGTAGCAATAGCTGAACGTATTACTGTTTTCACTGCTTCAATATCGCGAACGTCGTTCACTGACTTGCAAACAAATTCTAGAATAACATTCAAATAAATTTTTTAAACGAATAAAATAAAATAATATTCAATCAATTTTTACTTGGTAGAACTTCCAGAGCTTTTTTCGAAGCCATATTATATCCGGAAATTATTTGTGAAACATTTAAGCCCTTAAATTTAATTAAATGACAACTGAAAGAAAGCAAAAAAAATAAAATTGAAACCATTCGAATAAGTTCTCTAGCGCTGTCTAACAGAGATGCAGACAAAATCATGACAGAATTAGTGCCATCGCCGATCTGTGAATCCATCATTTCGCTTGCCATTACAAGTAATTTTGCTGCTGGATGTTCAACCTTTATTAAAAAAAAAAAACAAATAAATTTTCATATTTCAATATTTCATTTCAAATAAAAATTCACCTCCAATTCTCTCAAAATCACTGCCGCATCATTAGTGATGGATAATTTGCCTAAATGGTTGACGACCATTTTGTTCATTCCTAAAAGTATTTTCAATTTTATTCAACAAAAATACAAATACTTGTTGTTCTATAAATAGAAATACGATGCAATGCAAACCTTTGGGACCAAACGAAGATCGAACGGTAGCCGCAATTCCTAAACATGCTTCAATGTTTCGAAATAATGATTCTTCCACTCCTCGATAATGCTAAAAAAAACACATTCGATATTAAAAACTGATCAACCAAAAAGAAAAATATTTATTTGACATTTTTTTGAAATTTTTCATAAATCAAATTTCAAACAAACAATTACCCTAGCACCATCCTTAAGAAGGCGTGCAAAGCCCACGCGAGGTATACCACCAGGTGCCATTTTCTGAAAAAACAAAACTGAAATGAAGTTTTAAATAATAAATAATAAAAAAACTATCAAATAACACTCATTTCAGTATAAAAATTTTCATTATCAAAAGCAAAAGTGTTATTTACGAGTGAACTTTTTACAACAAAATGATGAAAACATGAAATAAAACAACACTGTAATGTTGATTGTTCTCATTAAAATAGATTCAATCGACAAAATCTGGTATTAAATAATGAGTGGAACATCATTCACTTTAATAATTCAATAACAATTAATAATAATATGAAAATTTATTACCTCAGGTGTTTATCACTGCGTGACAAGAAAACCTACAAAAATGTAATATAACAAGCAGGTTCAAATAATACACTGTATTCAAGTTACCGACTGATATTATTTCAGATAAAATAATTGCATCAATGCATAACCTTGTATTATTTATAAAATTATGAAATATAATTATTTCAAAATTTTATACAAACAGATTTTCTAAGTTTTATACAGTATCCTAAACAAATGTTGATCTGCTGTTAGCTCATCCTTCGAAATCATTTGATAACGAATCTTGCACTTTCAATTGAAGTTCTGTTAAAGTGTAGCATGTTAGATTATGCAATTAAAAGCTGCAAAAACCAGTTCCCTGTTGGTTAGAATGTGATTAACAGTAGTACTTAGTTTTGTAATTGCTTATTAAAACTTATGAATGCAAAATTTAAACCGTTCTTGCATAATTGTTTGCAAAACCGTATTAGGCAAGATTTACCTGACTTTCGAAAGTTCATAATTACAGTAGGCTAATCGTCATTACCTTGTATTGGTGTTTTTTTACGGTAGACGTAACGGTGAGTTGCGCAATATTAAGTTTATATCTGTTTTCTCGCAGAATGATAACATTCTTAAGTTCATTTACTTATTTCTGTTATATTTACTGTTGACCAGAAAATTTATTGCGATAAATTAGTAATGAAAATCAGTTGTTTGCAATAATTAATAATGCTTCAATAAATTAACAAATTTTCATTCCATATTTCCCTATCAGTACTTTGTAAAATTTTTGCTCATGTAACTTTACAATGCATTTTCGTTTCATTCTTTCTGAAAAAGCAATGAATATTTCACTTTATACAAAATTATGGCTTTCAATCACAGAAACCATTCTCAGGGGAAAAAATTCAAATAGATTATAACCGTTCAAAAATAACAGGCTAAGTTGTTGTGAGAAAAGAAATAAGAGTCTAAGCAGGATACCTTTATCATGTTTTAAACTGCTACTTTTATTAAAAGCGTTATTTATAACTTGTGATTCGATTTTTACTTGCTGTTGACATGTAGATGTTGGAAGAGCAAAATGAACGAAATTTGAGAGCACATGTTGCTGATGATGACGAAGTGCTTCCAAAAACAGGTATCATTTATTACAGAATTTTATTCCTTGTCCAATATAAAGTTGCTGCTTCAGTTTCCAAATTGTCCTGCTCGTATACATCCGGAGAGGGAGAGGATGAGGTATCTGTTGAGGGAAACATTTACTTAGTCGGCACAGCTCACTTCAGCAAGGCAAGCCAATGCGATGTTCGAGAGGCAGGTGATTCAATTTAAATGGTAAAATTTATTTTCAACGCTTTCAATTTCAGGTTATACGAAAAGTGCAACCGCATGCAGTTATGGTGGAACTGTGTGAAAAAAGAGACTTTCTACTCCATTATGAAGAAGACGTTTTACTGAGAGCACTTCAAGCACCGGATTCATTTAAAAATATTAAAAAGCTTTTTAAAGAGGTACTCTTTAGGCTAAAAATAATTATTTAAAAAAAGTAACATATTTAGAATGGTATTGTCTTTACTTTGATGATGATTTTGTTTAAAGCAATTAGTGGAAGCATGGCAAGACAGCTCGGTACGTTTCCCGGCTCTGAATTCCGTGTTGCTTTTCAAGAAGTGAATTACACAACGGCATCTATTCTTATTTGTTTAATTTTATTTTTTATTATCATTTTAGGCAGCACAAGTGGATAATTGTTTGTTTTATTTGGGTGACCGCGATATATCGATTACATTTCACAGAGCTATCGCCATGTTGAATATTTACCAAAAGTTGAAACTTTTGATTTGTATGCTCAGATCAGTGAACGCAGATATAAAAACAGAAATAATGGAAGAATTCAAAAATAGGGATGTTTTGGACAAAGTTATACTAGATATAACTGAATATTTTCCTTTGCTAGCTGAAGTGCTTATTAAAGAACGTGATCAATATTTGGCTTATCAGTTAAGATCTGCTTTTGAAGATTGTTGTTTAATGCAGAAAGAGCAGGGTATGTTTTTCTTTTTTTTTTAATCATTTGTATTTTAATCAGTGACGACTCTTTAGATAGATATGAGCCAATCAAGATAGTAGGCGTTGTTGGAATTGCACACGTGAAAGGGATTATAGCAAGTTTCAACAATAACATCGACATTAAAGAATTGAAAAGGTAAATTTATAATACTAATAATAAGAAACGTTTTATATGTTTATTCATCTAAATAGAATTCCAAAACCAAAGCGTGATTGGATCAAGATTGTACTGAAATTTGTGCTTTACGGTTTAATTTCCTATGGCACGTACCGATTTATGAGGCGATATGTTTGGTGAATTTTAATATTTTTTTAAAACTTTTTTACCACAGTGATATAATGCATGCAGTGTTTTGAAATAAAATACGCATTTTGAAGAATGTTGTCATTTATATATTGTATCGCATTGACGGTTTTATCCGCCGAAATGATGCTTATTTATAACACTTTAAAGTACCCAGCTTATATTTGACTTAGCTTCCTTTTTTTGTTCGCTTGTATTATTGAGCTGAAATGAAAATAGCAACCTGGAATGTCAATGGCCTACGGTCAATAGTGGATCTTCAGAAGACTTTGCTAGCACTTGATTGTGACATAATTTGCTTACAAGAGACAAAACTGAGCTATGAGACGTTGGATTCAAGTTTGGCACTGATCGACGGCTTTGATAGTTATTTTGCTTTTTGCAAAGTGAGGCGTGGCTATTCAGGCGTTGCAACTTATTGTAAAGGTAACTTTTCACCGGATTTGGTGTTCGACAATTTCCACGATTTGTATGAAGAATTGCAATTCGCACATCCAGATCGACAATATCTGGGTGATTTTGATGATTTGAATTTGTTAGATAACGAAGGACGTGTGCTTGCAAGTCGTCACAAGTTGACCAATTGTAGTAAAGCCGAATTTCTTTTCATTCTCAATGTCTATTGTCCGAGGGTTGATCCGGAGCAAATGGATCGTCAAAATTATCGCCTAGCTTTTCTGAAATTGTTGCAACATTGTACAGAATGTTTGTTAAATAGTGGAAATTATGTTCTGATCTTGGGCGACATGAATCTCTGTCACAAGCGTATTGACCATTGTGATCCTGACCAACAGTTCGACACCAACGAAGCCAGAATTTGGTTGTGCGAATTTTTGTACGACAGTAGTGAAAATTCCAAAGGCAAAATGGTCGACCTGTACCGTCTGCACTATCCGGATAAAGTGAGAATGTTCACTTGTTGGAACACGCAGAAACGGGCGCGAATTTTGAATTACGGTACGCGCATCGATTACATCCTTGCCAATGTTGATCTCATTGATCAGTGCAATTGTTGTGAAATTTTGTCAACAATTCAAGGATCTGATCACTGTCCAGTGATTGCAGAATTGTCTATCAAGATCTCGGCTGCCAGCGTGCAACTGCAATTGAGCTCTAGAAAACGCTTCGCCTCTGTTGGAACTCAGCTATCGTTGTTGACTTTTTTAAAAACCACCACCAACAAGAACAGTTCTAGAATTGCAGTAGAAGAAAATAATGATGCTGATGATCAGCTAATGTTGTCGAACGAATGTACTGTGAGAAAGCGAAAAATTCGCAAATGTTTAACGTTGAAAGATCTGTGGTCGACAGAAGATAACACCCAACCTACAGTAAGCAGTGCATCATCCGTCACGGTAGCACAGGTGAATGCCGATGGCGAAGTTGACGAGGAAGAGGATGTGGTGGAATTGGATGCGGAAGAGAAATTGAGCCGTGTTGAAAATTGGAAAAAGTTGTTCGGTCGAACATCTCAGCCCCGGCAACAAGCGCCTCTTTGCAAAGGACACGGCGAGAGGTGCGTTTTGCGGTCGGTGAAAAAGGCGGGAAAAAATTTGAATCGAAAATTTTACTGTTGCGCAAGACCGGTAGGTTTCAAAGATGACAAGCAAAGCAGGTGTGATCACTTCCAATGGGCAGATTAAATTTCTTTTATTACTGCAATTGAACACCGGTTGTCATTGATTGAAATGGTCATGTTCGAAAACAGTACAGTAGAATAGAGTACAGTACACTTTTCGCAACGTGGAAAAAAAGTATTATGCAATTATTTCAGGAAAATATAATTAAAAAAAAATTATTTTGATAATTATAAAATTAATCTGAAAATCATTAAATCAGCATTAAATGTGATGATATTTTAAAATTATTTTAAACTTGTATAATTTGCATATGATCACATTTGTAATAGAAGAACAGGTAGAAAGGGAGAGAATAGATAAGCAAAGGACAAACATGCGCGACTGGCACGAAGTCAAAAGTGGAAGGTTAAATTGTTAGATTGTGATGCAGGGAAAGATGATCATCCTGTACGAGAAAGCTTAATCACCAAGCAAAAATCAATTGTAGATAAGATTGAAATGTGTGCAGCAATTGTGAATATTATTTTGGAAGACTGACTACAAGTGCATAAAACTAGTCCGGATGTAGAGAAAGAGTGACAGAGAGAGAGAGAGAGAGAGAGTTAGTTGACAGTGAGAAAATGACACCTATTGCTAGGTGAAACAAGTGACTAACCCCAATTGAAACTGGTACGAAGAGCTGTGACCACCTATGACAGCAGCTTTTTATTCACATCAAAATGGAAAATGGTAAATTTTCAACCAGCACTAAAAAGCACCAAAGAAACAGCATCACAATTGGCCAGAGATTACGCAAGAATACCAGTTTTCATTTTTATATGCCAAGTAGCTAGTAGTGCTTTTTATTCTGTTTTTAAATTAGCACGTGCAAATTTAATTTCCTAATTCCTAACCATAGTTTACACCAGCGCTGTACAGTTCGGCAAACTATGGTAAGCGGTGAATCGATTTCTTCGAGCTCTGATGTAAGCTGTACATCACCAACATTTACGGATCAATCTGTCGAAGATACTCAACAATCCAGGTAGAATTATTTATTCGATCAACAATTATTTTATTATTAATAATATTGTTCGAAACATTTTTCTGTGTAAACTTTGCATCCATGCGTGCGTGAATTGTTCAAATTTGTTCAAATCAACTAATCTGATTTAAAAAAAAATATAATAAACAAAAATTGCATTACGGGTAAAAAATATGATTCACGTTGAATTTCAAATTTTAAAATGCTTGCTTATTCAGCTTGGTTTGAAAAATATGACGACAAACGCCCGATGATCTCACGTTCAACGTCTGTATTTAAATCATGCTCACAATTTAACGTTTCACAAATATTACCGCTAAGAACAATTCAAATTTTTTACCATTACTATTTTATTCATTTCACATTATAATGTACGAAAGGTAATTAAATTGAATAAACACAACGTCAGTTCAACAATCTCACCTGTTTAATGATGTATTATGTGCATTTCTTTTTCACTGTTTAATTTTAGCAATGAAAGCTACACACCACCGCATTCAACTTCAACTACTGAAATTGGCTATTTGCCAACAAATACATGCTATCAGTCAACTGACGATTTTGACAACGGAGCATATCCAAATCGCCAATCGAGGGTATGCAAATTTTTCACTTTTCTTAAATCAACAATCAATTGAGCATACAAAGCTTCGTCACACATTATCAAGACAATGTCTAGACTACGTTATTTTTTTTTTTTTGTTGAAAATAAGCTAATAAGTTGGAAATAACAATTGACAAATTATTTTTTCCATTTGTTTTCAAAAATTTGACAAATACAAGAAAAAAAACATTTTTTTTCTGATTTATAAGCAAAAATTTTTTTTCACATAATTGTTTTACAGGATAGCAAAATTTACTTCACATTTTTATCAAGAGTTAAGAAAAATTAACGAGCGATGATCAGAAAATTCTGAAATGCGGTCCCAAAAGTTCGAGTATTGAAAAACGAAGATTAATTAGCATAAAAGATTAAAATTAAAATTCATTGACTTTTTGGACATAAATTATGTTGCTTTTCTATTTCAATACTGCTTATCATTGTGAAATTGATAATTTCGTAAAGAAAGTGTCGAATGTTTAAATTTTCCAAGTAGACAATAAAACGTGAGTTTAGTTTAACAAATGACAAGCATAACAAATTTATATTTTTAAAATTTCACATAAAAGATACATACATATATGTATTTGCTTTCTTATTTAATCTGTCAATATGTATATAGAAATGATTGTTGTTGAATTTAAATTTGTTTTCCAAAATATAAAATAAAATTATCAAACTGCTGATAAAGTTACATTTTTAGCTATTTTTCATTGACAGAATCATTCTTTTAATTCGCCTTTTAGGATTTACTGTCACATCGGATAATCGAAAAACGTCGACGCGATCGCATGAACAATTGTTTAACAAATCTGAGCAAACTGATCCCAACTACATATTTGAGAAAAGTGATAATTTTTAAATAATTCATTCCTCATACAAATATTGCATATATATATATATATATATATATATGCATATATAGAAATATATATATATATATATATATATATTTCTTTTCTTTTTATTACAGAGCCGAGGCAGAGTAGAGAAAACAGAAATTGTTGAAATGGCAATCCGCTACATTAAGCATTTCAAGCAAAATAATTTACGTGAAACGGCCGGTAAATTATTAATTAAAAAATTTCATTTTTTTAAATGAAAAAATTTTTTTTCTTACCTAAAATTGTATTTCTGAGTTTCTGCGTTGTAAATTGCGTATGTCAGTCCAAGGTCGTGCTGCTAAGTGCAAGGTTGTACAACAATGTCGTGTCATGAGGTGATTTTCGCCTAGGAGCAGAGGACTTTCAACCTGAAATTTCAAAGTTCAATGAAAGCAAAGTTTAAACTTGTTAAACAAAGAAAAGTGAAAAATATGGTTCCATCACTGTTTGACCTTTAATAAATCAATTTTTAGCTTAGTTGACAAAAAAGGTTTACCATATTATTTTGTATTTTCAGTATTAATAATATTACTATTTTATCAATAGCGGTAGCGGCAATCAACTAATTATTTTTATCAATGCATTGTCCGATCAAAAATTTACGCGTTACAATTTTATTCGCACAACAATTCATCTAACGACATTTTTTCACACCATTATTTGATTAAATATATTAATTTGCTTTTTGAAACATACTACATGTAAACAATATTTCAGATAAAAATTTTATGATATTTTCAATTATTTTCTCAACTTTTTCATTTCTTAAAAAGCTATTTAACATACAGTATACATTGACTATTGTTATTAATTCAGGTTTTAACTGTAAAGTTTAATTATTATAATAAATAGAGGGAAATATATATACTCATAAATAAAACATTTGGTTTTCAATTTATTTATTTGTATAAAAAAGATGCTTACAAACGTAATCAACAATACAAAAAGCAGTACACATTTTCCATTTCCAGTTATTCTGTTTTTATCATTTTATTTGTTTTCCTTATATTTCACATTAACTTGAAATAATCTATATAGATGACCATTCAAAAGTGGATCAATGTGTTAGTACTGACTCTCAAAAACAGTTAGGTAATGCGGATCATGTTTTGGAATTTTTGGAAAGTTTTAATGTTAATATTTACATTTAGAACAATCAAAACAACAATTCGAACGTTACAAACAAGGCTTTTATGATTGTATTGCGGAAACTCTGAGACTTCTGATCGGAGCAGATGGACTCACTGTAAATGATCAATTAAAGTCAAGACTTTTGAAATCCCTTTGTCAATATTTTGAACATGTAACCAATAGAGGTAAGTTATGAAGAGTTTCAATTTCTGATTAATAAATTAAAAAAAAAATATATATATATTTCAAGTCAATTTCCAAGAAAGTGAAGATCAATACGAAAAATGGAATGATGATAAAGGAAAATTGAAATGGAATGAGCAAGATTTCAACCGAAAATCTGTTGCTTCTTATGCAGATCCACTTTGTGCAGAAATAATAGATTCTTTCAAACCAATTCGCAATCATTCTTCAGCTTTATTAAACCACATTCTCCCATACCACTTTAAATGTGATAGCAACAGAAATTTCGAAGCTGCCTTTTCCAGTGATCCGCTTCGTAGTGTCAACTATCAAAACTGTGATCGAACAGTGCTCCAAAATTCCACAGCTTCTTCAATGTCTTCTTACCAAATTCCTAACAGATCTCTTGCGTCAAATGAAAGAATTATCAACGTTGGTGGACCAAATTTGCCGGCTTTTGTTTTGCATCCATCTGGAATGTTTTACCTGGCTACGAACATCAAATTAGCATACTTAGACAGAGATGTAATTGGACGATTTATGCGAGCCGACACTTCTGCCGAGGGTCGTGCAAACGCATTGGCATTCAGTCATCCAGTGGCTATTAACGTCAGCTTTTCCAACGCATAATAAATGCTTAATCAGCATACTAATTACATGTCCGTTTCACGCTTAAAGTGAAACAAACGTCACATGCATTTTTAATGAAAATTGCTTTTATTAAAACTGAATATTATACTAAATTTTGTGTAGAGTTTTATTATCAAGCTTGAATTATTCGAATTATTATTACAACAAAAACTTTATTAACCGCTAATACAGTACGTCAAAAACACTTGAAAATCAATTACTATACAAAGCTCTTGCGCGTGTAAATAGCCTATTCTTATAAATGTAGAATATAAGAAATTATAATTTAAATTATATAATGTACATAATTTCATACGCTGGTCTTTATTCGTAATTATTTCGTTTACTGAAAATGGATGACGATTCGCCCCCGTTAAAGCGTTTGCGTGCCCATCGTGAAGTTGAAGATGAACAAAACTCGCTCTCAGACTGTTCAAACATTATGCAGAAATCAGAAAAAACTGAAAGTGTTGATGCTGATTTAAGCTTAACAGAACTGAATTCTATACGAACCAAAGCAAAGTTGTACATTGAATTTATTCGACTTCAACATTATTCCGCAATTCACTCTTGCGAGATGCGAAAATTGTCTAAAGATATTGACGTATTATTTTATTTTATTTTATTTTTACGTTTAGTTAATATTTATTCATCACGAAATTATAATTTATAAAGTATAATTGTTATTTTTCTTTTGTGAACATATTTATTTCTTATTGCTGCTATTCCTGTATTGGATACAATTTATAAAACTTGTTTTGAATTTCATATTCTGACTCAATGAATAACAAAATGCAATATTAACCATTTAGTTGTGTAAAATCGAAAATATTGCTTCAAAAAAAGACAAACATCATCCAAGAAACAATAAAATATCGTCTATTAATGATGTAGTTTTAAAAGACATTCCTTATGATATCAAGCAAACATTCAAACAATATGAAAATGAAGAAGAAATTTCGTATAGCAAACTACAAAAGGTCTGTTTTCATTTTTTGTGCTCTTTTCCTAATTATGTAATTAATTTTTATGCTTTCTGCATCATAACATTTTTATTGAAATTTTTAGATTATAGAGCATCTGAAAAATGAAATTCAAGAATTAAACATATCAGGCAGTGATGGCCATGCAGATTTACATTCCCTTCTTGATGATGAAGAATTTGTTGATAATATTTTGCATTCTCTTGAAGAGAACTTCATGAATGACACTGAAAAGCTGGATGAAGAAAGCAATGTAATATTAAAATACGTTATGCAGAAATAAGCATTCAAGCAATTTTTAGCAGAATTATGAAACAGATATGGAGAGTGTGATAGACACGTTTCCAGATGATGAAGAGATTACAGAAGAACCAACTGAAGATTTATAGTAATGCAGGTTTTTGTGTTTTTGCTTATTTCATATAGTAATTTTGCAGTTGTACTTATGACGAACATTTGGATAAAGATATCGAAGAAACGCAAAATACAATTAAAAATATTGACGATCAAATAAAGTTTTACAAAGTAGATTATAGCTTGAAGTTTTAGGTCAATTTATTATTTTTATCATTCACTTTCAGGCAAGCATTGTTTATTTGCAATACGTCTTACGCCACGGACAAAATGCATATGAAGAGCTGTTTAAAATGAACAAGCAATTCAGAAATGCTAAGAAAAGGCTTATTTCGGAAAAGAGTAATGAACATATTAAGTAAGCTTTTTATACTGTCTAGAACTTTGTCAGAAAATTTATTTTGAATTACCTCCAGCTTGGTCTTCTTCGGTCAAGAGCTTTGTTGCATTTTCTTATTGGTTGTTAGAAGTCGACCTCTCATTTCATGCTCGTAATAATGTTACGCAATCAAAATGAAATGAAGAATATTGTAGCTAATCAAAACAGAATAATTTGAAACAATAAATAGTTAGATAAGAGAACCCATCTTATTTCACCATGAGCGTGCAATGAAAAGTTATTCGCATCCAATGAGAACTCGACTTTTAACAACCAATAAGAAAACATGGCAAAAATTCTGACTTAGAAGACTATGCCATTTCATTACCCCGCATATGATTTTTATAATTTGTAGTTCGTTCAGCGAAAAATCGAAAATGCACACTATGCCAATGTCGGAAACTAGCAGTCCACTATCGTCTCTAGTAATACTTGATGATCAGGTATTTATAGTTCTGATAATTCGAAACCCAAATTTCAAGATATTACGTTAAATATTCTATTAACAATTTTTCAAAGTATTTACTTGTTTCTATCTTTTATTTTTTAGGCTGATTATAATTTGGAGAAAATAAAAGTATTTCATTTAACCAAAAATCCCCTCACCATGAATATTGTCGAAGCCTAAAATATAACTTTGATTTTGTTTTGATCTTTAATACTTTTTGCTGCTTCTTAATTTCTTAACTTCAGAAAAATGTTTTGGGCTATAATGCTTTATGATGAAATCATCAAAAAAAAACTTTATCATTATTTGTCTCTTTATTCAAACATACAGTTATTCATTGCAAAAATATTTTAACCGATAGCAGGACGAACTATTTCAATTCCTTCCATATTTCCGAAACCCTAAAATTGACAAAATTACAAACTGAAAAAGTGAAAATGATAAATAAATAACAAATAGAAAAACAAAAATACTAATGAATCTAGCAAAGCTTTTGTTTCTTCATCAATGTTTAACGTCTCCACGGATAAAGCAGAAACCTACAAGAAATCGTGTAAACTTTCTACTTCGTTTAAATATAACTTGCACTAAATCGCGTTTCATATACATCTGGCACATAGTTGTCACGACGTTCACGCTCCTCTTCTTGCAATTTGATAGATATTCCTCTGACTGGACCTTTCTGAATGCGCTTCATTAAATGAGTTGTAAATCTAAATAACATACACTAAGAAACCCGCTGAGTATTTCATGAGTGAATAATTTTATTTATGTTAATATAAAATAAATTTCGATAATTTATGTTTCATTAACCGAAGTAAAAAATTCATTGAAGAAAACTGAGATTCCATCTAAAATAAGAACTTCAAAAATTGAAAAAAAGGAATACGATTTTACGAAAAAAGTTATTTCTAATAAAAAAAAGTTACCCAGCAATTTTATTTCGCATCCTTTTGCTTGGAACAATCGCTATCTCGTCCACGATTCTTTTGTTTGTGTGAAAATCGAATCCAAGTTTCGTGTAGTATCTGTTGATGATAGTCCGAGCAGCTTTCTTAATAGTTTTCGTACGAACACGACCCTAAATTTATTCATTAAATTAATTTTTTAAGGAAATATAAATTAAATAATTGGCATACCATTTTGAAAATTAATTCTGTTTTTCTACAATATCCAAGTCAGCGAGATTAGCATACGGTAATTAAAGTATAATGTGGTTTTAACAAGTATACTGTATTATATGACGATTAAAAGCGCATTTATTATATACAATATTCAAATTTAAAATTTATTTCAATTTCATAAATTTAAATTCTTTATGTTTAGTTTACGGAATTATAAAAAACAAACGAATTTTCCTTTTATTAAGTTTGCAAAAAACCACTCAAGCATAACATTCGAACATAACTCGTAGCATTTCATATGAAATCTTTTTCGTGGTATTTTTTCTTTTTCGTTTACATTTCCAGTATTAATTTAAATTTCATTATAAATTTATGTAAAACTTTCAATTTGAAATACTTGTTTTTACTTTTCAAAAAAATCATCATCATAAAATAATAAACACTCATTTAGATGTTTTTCGACTTCGTACAGCTTGGCAATGCTTCTTGTTACTCTTTGTCTCATCGAGTTCATCTATAACGTTATAAAAAAAAATTAACGCCAACAAATCGTAAGTCTCAATTAAACTAAAGTTACCTTGCTTAACTCTGTTTTCAAGAATTGATAATTTCGCGGCATAATCTTGTTTTAACTTTTCTACATATTGTTCTTCAATAGAATAACGTTGCAATCGAGAAAAGTAAGTTAAATAACAATCTTTCTTGGAACAACGATCAACTTCCTGTAAAAAAAACTATCAAATGAATGAATTCAAGCAACGACCCAAGTCAAATATTACATCAGTAGTAAATAATGTAATAATTTTTCCTGATTTTCCAGCACGAGCAGTTCGACCAGCCACATGCGCATAGGACTGAAAATTTTTTGGCGGATCATAGCAAATAACAAGCCCAACGGCTGGAAAACTTATTCCACGAGATAATAAATGGCTGCATATAATAATCTTTATCTAGAATTTGCAAAAACTACCATTAAAATATTCATATTTGAATAAAAATTAAAGAAAAAGACTAACTTTTCCATCAGCAAAGGCGGTCAACGTTCGACGACGTTGTCCAAGGCTGATATCTTTGGAAATTTCCGCAACACCATTGAAGTTCATTAGCTGCAACAGAATTGCCAGCCTGTGACTATGTCTTCGAGTTTCGGTAAAGCACAGAATTTGCAAACAATCAAACTGTTTTAAAAGAGAACAAACAATCAGCGGTTTCACTTGTAGATCGCATTCAACGAAATATTCTTCCAAATTTTTAGGAAACACAATTTCATTGGTAGTGATATTTTCATTCAAATTGTATTGCTGAACTGTATCACTATTCTCTGATTTATACATTACTGGACGAAATAGTTGAATTCGTGACAAAATCTCAGAACTTTGGGCCAATGTTGCGGAGAGAAGAATCTTCTGAAGTGGCATATAGTGAGGAGAAAGATAATCCTTGAGACTGATGCGGGAATTCAGTGGAATTCTTTTCACGCTGTGATCACAACGACTGCTGATCATCCGAGTTGTTGCTGGAAAATGTTTATCACTTGTGACATTGTAAAATTCAAAGTTTCTTTCCAATGTATCACAACATGCTGTTGAATCATCATTGCAACAATAAATACTTTCTTCTATACTCTGAAATAAAAGAAATAATTCATCATATAAGTTGTTTTCCAATTTTACATGTTTATATAACCACTTGCTTTTAGAAGAAGCGCATAGTAATCATCTCGCAGTAAAAAATCTGCCTCGTCGAAAACCAAAAATCGAAGATACTGCAAATTAAAAGAAGATCTGTGCGGTCCAAGTAAATGTTCTAACAATCGACCCGGTGTAGAAATTAAAATATCGCAAGTTGCACATAAGCCTCTAGCAGTCGTTTCGTAAATTTTATTATAATCTTTTTTCAGACTTTTCTCACCAGATATCGATACCACTCTGTAAAATCAAAACTGCATTTATAGCGCATTTCTTAGTTCTAGTGTTCTTAGACTCTTTAGTCAGCTCGTTTCTCCAAATTATAAAAGAAATCACATCAATCCCAAAAATACTTACTTCAGTTTTGCATACTTTGCAAACTGGGAAAAAACTTGATAAACCTGATCGACCAATTCAGCAGTTGGTACAATAACCAAAGCACGAATTCTAGGCATTGGTCGATCACGCAAAGCATAAATTATAGGCAAGACATAACATAGAGTCTTTCCACTTCCAGTTGGTGAAGAAATACAAATATCTGGTGGAGGTTTAACACTCCACGTACAACAATTTATGAAAAATGGCAGTACAGCTCGCTGAATTGGAAACAAAGTTTTTATACCGTTTTCAAGTAGTGCATCTTTTAAAAACTGGGGAATTTCTTCACTTATCTCATCTAAGGAGATCTGATCGTCCACTATATTTCGTGATACAATTTCTGCAGATCGAATCCATTCCGGAAGTACAGTCGAAGGATCACCTGGCTGCGCTTTTTGCAGACGCGTTTCAAGAAAAGTAAATTCCATTTCCATTTCCAGTTTTTTAAAATAGTACTTTTATAAAATGGAATATTATTTAAGAATATTTAACATTATAATTCTCGCAAAACAATATTTACTTTTGATTATGTTTTATATTTTATACTGAAAATTCATGCGTTTGTGCCTTCTTACAGTATGCTAATTAAAATCATGTATAAATATGTTTAATAATGCAATTGTAACAGAATTTTCTTCAAAAATAACAATAAATTGCATTCAATAGCTATTTTTAATTTTGAGTGTATGTAATAAGTTTGCTGTAGTAAGTAAGTTTAATAATCGAAGTTGTTTTCAAATTAACGTGTTTTCTTCTTGAAAGCACTGACACTGCTACTTATTTTCAGTGAAGAAGATTTTTGTTAGGTAATATTTCTAAGCTTTGTTATGTAAATTTTTAGTGAAAATTGATTAAAAAACGTTCGGCAAAGTCATTCGGCACTAACAAACGGTGTGAAAGTTGCTGAAATCCTAAACTGTTTTCTTCTTATCGAATTGCAGCGAAACATGAGATTTACGTAGAAATGCATGAGCTATAAGCCGACCTGTTAAAATAAAAGGTATTATAAGAATGCCATCGTTGGTAAAATTAAAAAACTTTAACACTGCTATAAACTTTAGAAAAAGTAATTATTACATCATTCACAAATCTTCTTTAGGCAGTAGATTAAACGGATGAACGAAATAAAATTAAGATACTTGAAACATTTAAAGGTGATTAAAAATTACATTATTATTTTCATTAAAAACTGCTGATATTATAAAGTGAGTTCAATCGATATTAAATGAAGTTTTCAAAAACTCAATTTTCATGTATGATATACAAATATGAATGTTATTTTATTTCAAATTTCGTAAAAATGTAAATTTTTACAACAAAATAAAGTGTACTTTTTTTATCAAGTTTGAAAACTCCATATAATAATAGTTGAAGAAAAGATATGTTTATTATTTTATATAACATATAAAAATGGTTATTTTTCTTTATTATGTGCAAGAAAAATGATTAAAGCATCGGCGGAATATATTTAAGAGGCAGTTGGAAATATTCAAATATTATCATTCAATTTATTGTGCTTTTTTAAAAATAATTTTATAATCCAGTGTAATAAAATTTAACTTTTCACGACTGTTGAATTTTAAATATTGTGAATTCAAATTTTGAAAATTTAATATCATGAAGATCTAAAAATAATACTGTATTGGCCTGTTAAATTCAAATGTTACTTTTTGAAATTTGAAAGGCGGACAGTTATTGGACAGTTTGATTGAAGTGATGAAAACCGATTCAGTTTCGTGTTCCGAATTGATCTGAATTGACATTTTGACAATTTTAACTTGTCATCGTGTTTCACATGCAAATTTTTAAGGTGAGTGTGAATCCACAAGTGTTGAATTTTTTTATTTTGTATAAAAATTGATATCTTTCACAAATTTGTTATGCTTATTGTTGTGTTAATCAAACATATATTTGAATGATCTCTGCATGAGTTTATTTATAAATTTATAAACTGATAAATAATTGAAAAAGTTTTTTTAAAGTATTTTTTTATTGTCGAACGAGTTGAAAATTATTATTATCGTGAAAAAAATAAATGAAAATCAATTTTTGAAAACGAATATTAGTATACGTGTTCAAATGATGAGCTATTTTGGGTTAATGTTAATTTTTTCTTTCCTTGAAATGAACAGCTAAAAGCTGAAGTTAAAAAAGAAAAACTGTTGCCGGCAGCAATTGATTAAGATGTTGAACTGACTCTTTTCAAATTTAGCAGCAATTATTTGATGAAAGTTGAAAAGTGTTGAGGGTGAATTACTTTTTAAAAATTAAATAGAACAATAAAATCACTACTTGGCTGGCAATGATCAGAAATTTGAAAATTTTCAAAATGTAAAATTTGAATTAAATGTGTGTGTGTGTGTGTGTGTGTGTGTGTGTGTGTGTGTGTGTGTGTGTGTGTGTGTGTGAACGCGCGCGTATGAAGACGTCCAGTTGTGCACATGCTGAAGAATGTCTCTCTTTAGTCGAGTCAGAATTTGCGTGCAGAAGCAGTTGATGATGATGTTATTATTATTTTTTGTTTCCTATTTTCTTCACATCACAGCTTGCTGTCTGTGTTGAAACGTTGCATTGGCGTTGGCGTTGGTGTTGCCGGCTGCATGCCGACAACCAAACGTTCAAGCTTGTGCATCTTTTCACTTCACATTGGTCGTCAGAGGTGCCGTTTTGAAGAAATGAATATAGTCGAATAATAACACATGAAAACGCGCCTGCATAACATACTCAGATGCGTTTATTTTCAACGCTTTTGCTTTCGATTTTATTCATTAGCTATCATTAGCTGCAATTTTCTTTTACTATTACTATTACTACTACTTTTTACACCGGTTCTTATTTGTTTTCTTGTTTATTTGTGCTTAGCTTTTTTCTAAACAAACTGAAAAGCACAACTGTTCATTTTGAATAAAATGACAAATTGTCAGTCGTGTATATATTTATTATTTACTAGTTATTAGAAACAAAAATAAATTGAAGAATTGCTATATTGCTGGAATGTTCAGTAACAAATTTAAATAAGTTGATGCGCATGTATAGCTAAAAATTTTTTCATTTGAATATTGGGATTGTTGTTGTTGTTGTTTTTTAAATGCAATTCATGTTTTTTTATCTGTTTCAAGCAAATGCCAAGATTGTGAATCTTATCATTATCTGCAGTTTACCTGGCTTGAATATTCTTAGGCATCAGGCTCATTTTCTAAATGCCAGTTGTGTTGTGATTCAGACTGCATTTTTCTGATCTTTACATATATATATATATATATATATATATATGTATGGATGTATGTATATATATATATATATTTTTTTTTCTTTTACTTGCCGCTCTCTGTGCTCAATTCCGATTGGCGTGATAGATCTCGTTTTATGCTTTGATTTGATTTTCTTTATAGCTTGCTGCTTTGTTTCTTCACCTGCGGCATTTGAAGCTAAGAAAAAGGAACAACTGTTATCGTGCATCTTCACTTCACCCGATTCTCAGGACTCTGGCAAAAGCAGTAAGTACTATTATTATTTATTTAAGTATTTTTGAATTGGTTTATTTAAATTTAAAAAAAATGTTATTTTTAATCAAAAAATTATTATTAACAATTATTATATTAATATTAACAATTGTTGGCAACTAGTGAAAAACTATTTCCATACAAATTGAATTACATTTTTGAGGTTGAACTTTTTTTAATCTTAAAAGTAATTGTTGAATATTGGTTTTTGTATTTTAAATGTTAAATATTTTCCATTTACAATTTGAATTGATGTTGCTTTTCTTTCTTTTTCTTAAAGCTAAATTTGCTAATGACAATTTTATTTGCGCGAAATTGTTGGTCAAAATTTACCAAGGTTGCATAATTTATTACATATAATTATTTCTAATTTCTTTTTTTATTGATGTTAATTTTTTTAAAATTATTTTTAATCAGTAGTGTTGCTCTTAACCAGAGGCTATAAGCTGCTATAATAAATAAAGCTACATGTGGTACAAAAATAATTAAGAATTGTATTTCTCAATTTTACTTTGAATATTTTTATTTGTCTGTAAATTATTTTTTAAATATTTTAAAAAGTAATGTTTTTGTTCTTAGAACAACTTGTTTAAAACAGTTATATTGCTTTTTTGAAGATTATAATTAGTTATCTAATTTAATAGTATTTATACAATTTGTTAATTAATATCTGCATATCTATGCGCGTGAAGCTTTTTCTGCGAGCTTAATGGTGAATGTTTTTTCAAGCAGGATAATGAAATGTAATGTTGATAAGAGAAATATTTTAAAAATATAGGAAATGCTAAAAATGTAGACTATATTCATTTTGAATGCTACGTTTTTTCTGTTTTAAGTTCAGTAAAAAAAATAATGAAGAGATTTTTTTATTTGAAAATAAATATTCAAATTTAAATATAAATTTGGTAATTTTTAGTTTTTTGTTATTGCTATTTTTTTAAAAGTAGTTTGTGAAAATTGAAAATGAATTAGCTTAAATTGCTTTCTTTGCACTTGAAACGAGAATTTGTAAAATGTTTATTTTATATTGAACACAAATGCTTCAACAAATTTGTTAAATTTGATTTTTGAAAAATTAACTTTTAAAATGAAAGCAAGATAAGAATGGAATTTCATACACATGAAAAATAATAGTATAACAATATTTATTGATGAGTGGTGTTTTATTTTTAAACAATTATCTATATGAAAAAATGTCCAAGAATAATTTTTTATGTATTTTTTCTGTTACATTATGAAATATTTCTGTTATTAATTTTTATGTTTATGTGAAATTATTTGAAAATTATTAATTTTCTCAAAAATATAATTCTTTTTAATGGAATAGTAATAAATTTCCAATATTTTGCTATGTAAATTTTTACATTATTTACTGTAATTGAACGTTTGCAATTGTAGTTTGATGTTGACTTAAAATTTTCAAACTTCATTTTTGTGATATATTTACTAAACAGTTAAACTATGTTCAAGTAAGCATATTTCAAACTGTTATTGTTATTATATTTGTTTAAGGGAAATGTCATTGTTTTAATTTATTGTTTTGTTTTTTATTTTAACATTATAAGATTTTTATGACAATGAGACAATAATTAATTAAAAAATAAGAATTAGTTCAATAAATCATATTTAATTAATAAATAAAGTGGTGTTCATACAAAAATAGCTTGATAAGTTTTTTTTATTTATTTAAAAGTTTACAAACGAGTATTTTCAATTATTGCTTTGTTGATGCTGGTTGTTTTGGACAAGCTTTCAATTTATTGACATACTGTTATGAAAGTTTGTACAAATTTTCTTTTCTTCTATTATTGCATTTGAATATCTTTATTATAAATTATAATAAATTGAATTATTCAAGAAGAAAATAAAAATTAATTTTGTATTTTTGTAATATATAATATATACAGTAGATTACAAGATGCAGTTTTATGTATTATGTTAATAGAAGGTGCGATTTGATTTGAGATGAAGGAAAAGTTAAAATTATATACATTTTCAGCTTTATTGTTGTGGCTAACTTTTCATGGTGTCAAAACAAATTACTAGGACTTTCATTTTTCGGCTAAAATTTACACATAAACAATATTGAATTGGTAGATTGTGAAATTTATGAGATTCATTTTCCATGCAAGCATGCAAGATCAGAGGCTCAGCTGCGCGCAATTTGAAACCACCATATAGCATCAAAGCAACTTCATCATCATCGTCGTCGTCTTCTTCTTCTTCTTCTTCTTCTTCCTCTTCATCTAGCTCTTCTTCTGCTTCTGCTTCTTCTTCTTCTTCTTCTGCTTATGCTTCCATTGAATAAAATGGCAGACAAGCAAGAATGTTACTTACTTGCTGATTGAACAATTCGTTGATGTGCGTTCACAATGACGCTGCCATTGCATAACTGCTTTCTATATTTAAATTTCAGTTTCTAGTTAAAATGTTAACTAACTGCTTTGCTTTGACAATTTTCTGCGTTGTGCATGACAAAGTCATGACTTTAAGCGTCGACATCCAACTTTAAATTTTATCACATACAGCCCAGGGCAAGGCAATTGGTACAATAAATTATTTGTAAAATTTGCATTTTATTTATTTAATTATTTACTTGTTTTCTATTTTTGCTTTTTGTTCACTTTCAACTTATTCATCAATTAATTGTTTCCACATGTTTTTCTTGTATTTTATAATTTTAATAATTGGTTGATTGATGAATTAATTCGGTAATGAAATATTGAATTTACTGTTTTTTGTTTCATATTTGTTTCTCTCTTTTGGAAATTTTATAATTTTTTTTTGTTTAGTAAAATTTTGCAAAAATGCCCGGTGGAAAAGCACCACGGTTTACACAAAAACCGGTGATCAAGCAAACGCCAGAGGGTCACCTGTTGATGGAATGTTTGCTAGATTCGCAGCCTAATCCGAAAGTGCAATGGTTTCACGGCTCAAAACCAGTTACTGATAATGCTCGCTATACCCTCAATTCCAAGCATCTTGGAAAAGAGCAGTATCTTGTTACTCTTTTGATTAAAGTAAGTAAGCTTTCATTTATGACACTAGCAAGCAATTTTGTTTTTTGTATTTCTTCTCTTTGATAATGTTTATGTTATTTCAAAAATTATGAAAAATTTTTTTAATCATCTTATTCTAATCCAAATTTGGATTCTTTTCCTTTTGCTGTTACATTTTATGTCAGTGGTTGAAGAAGATAAATTTTTAATTTGAATTTTATGCAAATTTTCAAAATACGATTTGTATTGTTATTGTAGAAATAATCTTCATTTCCGTTGGTAAAGCTTTCGCTTAAACTAGCTTAAGACAACAACACTGCCACGTGCGCGTGCATATTTTTATTTATCAGAATTAATTTTGATCATTATTGAGGCTTTAGTTGAAAACAAATTACAATTATGAAATTAGTAATTTTTTTTATAAGAATAATAATAATAATTTTATCAGATTATAAGGTTTTTTTGTTTTGCATTGATGAACATCATGGTGCAAAATTTTTCTTATTCATCTTATTATTATTATTATTATTATTATTATTTTAAGTCAAATATATTTTGAAACTGATTAATGAGTTTCTTCGTTGCTTTATTAATAACAAATTGCAATATTCTATCACAGACTTTATCATTTGTTTTCTTTGATTCTTTCATAAAAAATTCATTTTGTATAAGTTTTTATTTTGAATGTATTTGCTGATGTGCATTTTGAATAGTTGATCAGCTTTTCAAATAAACAAACAATTTTTATTGATGTTTCTCTGTAATTAAGAATGTTTAATTTTGCATGTGAAAGTGATAAATTTAACAATTTTTACTTCTTTATTGTCTTTTTTATTCTTTTCCTAATGAAAAGGTTATGTCTTTGAAGTATTAATTTTGCTTGCATCAGCCAAGTGATGGAATTTTATTTATACATACATAGATACATAAATATGTATACATATATATTTATTTATACATTTATTTATTTTTATTTGTATGTAGTATGCATGTATGCATATGCGACTTTATGTGACACGTGACGTGGTTGATGGGCGACATTCACGTGTTTACGTAATTGAAACATCCAGCAGATTACTAGATGATCAAGGCAAAACGTAAATGCTTGAAGTGATTATACTCAACCGACGTCCAAATGTCCAAGCAGAATGTTTTGAAGCAAATAAGATATTTAATTCCAGCAAAAATAAACAATTCTAATTTTATTTACTTTTTAATAATTTCACAACTATTTCAGAGATGACGAAAAATCAGAAAGTTATTTCAGTTAATTAATTGCATTAATAATTTTAATTGATTTAGTTTTATCAAAATTTTATAGTTGCAGAAAAAAAGTAATAAATTCAATTATTATTTCAAAAATTATTTCCAGGATCCAACAGCTGATGACCGTGGAACGTATAAATGCAATGTTGCAAATGAATTTGGTGATAGCAATGCAAATATTAATCTTAATTTTGCAGGTAAAATGAACGTTTACATTTATTTTAGTTTGATGGAAAATGATGTATTATTTCAAGTTTTTTTTTTAAAAAAAAGATATTAACTCTTATTAATTTAGCTGAAGAAGAATCCAAAATAAAACCTCCTGTATTTTTGACAAAGCCAAAGATTATACCGAAAAATGATGGAGCCATAATTTTAATGGAATGTCGGGTGAAATCGGCAGTATTGCCAACTGCCACTTGGTTTCACAATGGCGCACCAGTACAAGCTGGCGGTCGAGTGAAGATCACTGCTGTCAAAGAGCCTGATCACACGTATCTGTTTGAATTGGAATTGCATGTAAGTAGTGAGATTGATCATTTTGATTAATGATCAAGTTGGTGAGAATGAATTTTCAGGATCTTGTACCAGAAGACAGTGGTTTGTACAAATGTACTGTCAAAAATGATGCCGGAGAAACAAATGCCAATTTAACTCTCAATTTTGACATTCCACCTGAACCTGCGGATTTTTCTCCAACCATTGCAGAAAAGCCTTCAATCACAACATCTGCCGATGGAAGTGTTGTCTCTTTGAAATGCGTGGCTAAAGCTAAACCAAAGCCAAAAGTAGATTATTTTTTGATATTAAAAAAAAAATTTTTTTTATTTTACAATTTTTATCCTGAATTTTGTAGGCTACATGGTCATTGGATGGTGTTCCGTTGAAAGAATCTGCAAAGCTTGTACATCACGAAGAAACTGCAGGGCCGAATTTGTATCTCTTCCGACTGGACATAATGGTGACAATAAAAATTATTATTTTTTTTATTTTGCTTGATTTAAAAATGAGAATTGAAATTTCAGAATCCTACAGAAAAATCTGCTGGCATTTACAAGTGCAGTTTGAAAAACAAACTTGGTGAGACAAGTGCAAATGTAAATTTGAAAATTGATGCGGGTGAGAAGAAATGGATTTTTGAAAAGCAAAAAAAATTCTAATCAATTTTTTATTATTTGTGGCATATATATTTATGTATTTTTTTTATTTCTTAGAAGATGTGAAACAGAAATTAGAGAGGAAACCAATTTTTCTGCCGAGAATTGAACCGACTGTCGACGCTGAACGTATTTTTATTGAATGCAAATTTCAATCCGACACTTCTCCGAAAGCTATATGGAAGAAAGATAATAAAATACTTAGCCAATCTGAGCAAATTACAAAAAAGCTAACCTCCAATGGTAAAGGCCAATACACAGCATCACTTTCAGTGAAAGTACATTTTTTGCTGATTTTATTTTTGAAAAAAAAACACTTTCATATCTCAAGATAATTCTCAAATATATAATGTATCACGTTAAATTTATAATTATATTGCAATTAATTCTGTTTCAAATCTCTAGAATCCTACTGACCGTGATTCTGGCAAATACGAACTGTTTCTTGAAAATAGTGCTGGCAAAGCGGAAACTTCTTTTCCAATTGTTGTACCTGAGTAAGTTTGTCATTATTCTTTTGCTTCGTTGCTCATTTATTCTAATTTATTCCAATTCTACCTTTATAACAGTAGTAATTTTTGTTCTATTTATTTAATTTTTGAATTATTATTTCTAAATAATTATGCAAATTAAGAAATATTTATACAGTGGATAATTTGTCATGCTTTAATTTTTAGAATGAAAAGATTGAGCCCTTCTGTAAAGGCGAAATCACCAAGTCCTGTTCCAAAAAAGAAATCGTAATATTTCTTTTTTTCTAAATTTTTATCATCTCTATTGTTGATTATATATATTTTTCTTTGTAGATCAGCAAAGCCCCCGATGTTTACAAATGAACTTCACAATGAAGTAAGAAAACTGTATTTTATAAAATTACAATAGTGATGCTCAAGTTGTTTTTATCATTTTATCATATATAAGAAATTCATTTGTAATTAAGTTAGTCAGAAATTAAATATCATTTCTAATATAAATCATCTATTAAACTATATAATAGGCTGTTTTGGCATTTTTAAAGCTTTTCTTTTTTTCATTATTGAATGATGAAAGAAAATCAAAATGTTCAGTTTTAAAGATAAAGTGCTTTTTCAGTCTGTTGAAGAAGGGGCTACTGCAGTTTTGGCAGTAACGTTGGACTGTGATACATCGACGAAACTTATCTGGTCCAGGTAAGAGATTTTTACAAAAATTTTCAATTTTTTTGGCGTTCATAATTTCTACCAGTTTCTTATAATTATGTGAAATTTCACAAAACGTTTTGAAAGTATTTGAATAATATTAAAACTGATAAGCTTGTTTTATGTTCAATACGTCTACAATGAAAATTTGAATTCAATTTTTATAAATGCAAATGAGTTTAAGTTTTGTTTTCAGCATTATCATATAGTTATTTGATTTGTTCCTCAATTCACATTCCCAATGATATGTTCTATGGGAAAATTGACCATTTTATTTTATTTGTTATTATTATATTGAGCGTTTGATCGAATTGAGAGTGAAGCACAGATAAATAAATAAATAAATAAATATATATATATATATATATGCAGAATGAATTAGTGAAGTGGTGCAATTTGTAATTTTTAATATTTCGTGTACATTGGATGATTTTTATAATGTAACAGGAAAGATTTTTATTTTTTGCATTTTCATGAAAATTTGTATTATTTTAGAAATGGATTGCAGATTTCAACAGGCGGAAATTTTGAAACATTTTTTGACGGTAGTGCAGGCCGACTGACAATAAGAAATGTTAAAAAGCAATTTGGTGGTACTTATGTTTGTACTGCTGAATCAAGATTTGGAAATGCGAAATCGTCGTGTCGTTTAACTGTTGAATCGAAAGGCAAGTGTTCATTTTTTAAAAAAATTGTCATAATTTTATTTTACTCAATTAGTTAATATGTTTATTTTTATTTTGAGAGAGTGAGAAAGAGGGAGGAAGGGAGAGGCTTCAGTTTTGCAAAACTTTAAGTTGGTTTTTATAATGTTATGAGATTTAAAATTAAAAAAAAAATACGTCAAATTGTTTTGAAATTTCATTCATTAGAAGAAGTTGCACACAAGATGCATCTGTTGCATTCTCATAATTTAGTTAACTTTCCACATGTAAAAATATCCTTAATTTTATTTGAATAATAATAATAATAATAATAATAATAATAATAGCAATCAAAATATATTTAAAATATATGAAAATGTCAAAATGCAATTACTTGAAAAAGTATCAAATATTGTTGTACCATTTCAGCGAATGATTCTATTCCTACGATTGAAATGCAAATGGACGATGAGCAAGTATTATAATTGTTACATTTATTTTTAATTTTTTAAAATAATTTTTATTTAGTCACAAGCGAAGACTTCGATTGCTACGGATTACAGTGAAGATGAAATGACAGAATCAATTTCAGAACTGCCTTCAGTTTCTATGAAGCCACCACAAATTTCAAGGCGTCATACAGAAGTATGAAGTTTTTTGAAATTAAAAAGAAAAAATTTTTTAGAAATTTTTCTTAAAATTCAATATCAATATTTTAGTGCAATTAAACAAATTGATATATTATTTGTAAATATTATACGTACTTATAAATAAGTGGTGACATTTTGGTTTTTGTTGGTCTTATAAAGGCTGAGTTGTGTGTTGTGAGTTATTGATGCAATGTTGTTACGTTGAGTTAATAGACGTCAGTGAAATAGCATCTTTTTACCGCATCAGCTTTTAATAAATTGATGGGCTGGCAAAGGATTGTTTTGAAAATTTGCCCAGTAAGTCAAGTGTATAGAAAGTTTTCAAAAATTTGACAAGCATCTGAAAATAGAGAAAAGCAACTGCATCATTTGCAAGTCGATCAGTTTTCCAGCTTGATGTCATGAGCAGTAAAATATTATTATGTATTTGTAGGCAGACGCGGAACTTTTCGCTCAACCGCATGTTGGCAGAGGAGCACGTCGTTCTTCTTTGCGTCCTGGTGAAATTGCTGAAGAAACTTTCAGACGGGTAAGTTAGCAAGCAAGCAACACTGCAAGCAGTTTTATTATTAAATACTATAATTACGATCGATGTTCATTGTGAATATTTGAAAATAAACACTAATAAATAAAAAGGAAAAAAAAATTTTTCTCATTAATAAATGTTTTCTTAATTTGTAATTAATATTTACTGGCAGTTTCACAAAGAAATATAATATGACGGTAAATGTATGTTCAATGTGACAAAAATAAATATTTTCACTGTTTATGATTTATATTTTTAATTTTCAACTCATCACATTTATTTCATCATTACAATTTTTTTTTTAGAATATTTAATTTTTATTAAAATTGAGTTGTATTAATTTGTTGAACATTTATTAAATTATAAAGCTCTATTTGTAGAAGATGAATTTTTACAGATTACAAAAAATTTTCCATAAAATGTTTATGTAAAAGAATTGAGTAATTTAAAAAGAAAAAAATTTTTTTTAACCTGTAATGTTTAAAAAAACAGAAGAAATTCATTATTACAAATGATCTTCACCCATGTGATCATTTCTTCTGTAGTCTTCTAATGCGCGTGAACCTTCAAACGAAAAACATGGTCATAGGCGCAGTTCAGATTGGTCATATCTTGAGGTAACATGGTCAATGTAGGCAATCTTCCCCTTTTCTGCATGATTTGTTGTTTAAACAGTTTTCCAAAACCTTATACGCGTTTCTTCCCTAAATACTTTTAAATTTTTAAAATTCATCCACTGGCAGTTGATGCAGTTGTGAAACGTTTGCTCTTTTTTTTTCTTTTAATAGCTATGCTTAATTTTAATGCTTGTTGAAGCGTTCCCATTTTCCTTTTTTTATGATTGGCTTAATGCGCATCCGTTCCCCCTGAAAGTTATACTCACTTTGAACATTCTCCTTTTTTTACGAGCATGTTACATGTTTAATGCAGTTATTTTTTTGTTTTATTTTATTTTATTATTTTTAACTATTTCAGCGAAGAGCCAGCTCAGTTGAAATTACAAGTGAAAGGTTAGTATATGTTTTGTTTCAAATTTAACTTTTATTCTTTGATTCATTTTTCAATTGCAGTGTACAAGAATTATTGGAAAAACCGACTGGACCCTTGATGCCCTTACCAGAAAATACTCCTGCTCCTCCAAAGATTACTGAAATTCCAGAAAATGTTACCGTCTTGGAAGGTATTTGCAAATTGGATATTTAAATGAACTTTATATTACAACGTTAATGAATGCAAGTCGATGAATCAATCAGTTGTAGAAAAAAAAAACTTACTTAGATTTATCACTTCATGTCAGTTGAGTTGAATAATGCTTGAAATTGAGTTATAAATTAATTAATAAAAATGTATACATTTTAGAGAGTCGAATTTAAATGAAATGTAAAAAAATCAAATTCTTTAATAAGCAGTCTTCTCGCTCTATTCATAAGAGTTATCTGAGAAAAAAAACTAATATACTAACATTTTTCAAAACAGTTTCATTTTTTATACTTGAAACACACGTGTAGGATGATTGACTAGCGGTTGATTTACGAGTAAGTACATGACTGAAGAAATGATGCAGTGCAGTGAAATTGATGAATTAAACTAGCTACTTTTACATTCATTTATATAATAAATATGTGGACAATTTTTAGAGAATATAAAAATAATTAGTTCCTTGTTTAAATAATATTATTAAAATTAACATCATATCTGTAAAGCACATCCTTTTAGGTGAAACAGCTTTGGTTTCTTGTTCTGTCCAAGGCAATCCAGTGCCAACTTTTCGATGGATGAAAGCTGGACGAGAAGTATTACCTGGTGGAAGATACAAACATTTAACGCATACTGATAATAATACGGTAACACTTGTGATTGGGAAAGCAAAATTGGAAGATGAAGATGCGTATGATTTAATTGCTGAAAACGAGCATGGTACAGATCAAGCAACAATAAAAGTTTTTGTGACAAATGCTGCCGGTGTGGATTTTCGCTCACTGCTCAAGCATAGGTGCAATGATGATATATACTATTTTTTTCATGTGCTTAGTTTTAATGTTTGAAAAAAAATATATACATGTAATTAGGCAATATGAAAAATGGGGAAAACACAAGCATAAAGGTGATTCAGGAGATTTGAAACCTGGTGATGATCAACAACGTCGAGCATCAATGTTACCTGATAAAGTAATTGTTCTTTTTTCTGGAGAACTGTTTTAAAAAGAATATTTTGTTTTAGAAACCTTCTTTTTGGGAAATTGAAATTCAAGATCAAAGGGTTCAGCAAACTGTTCACAAGGAAGCAAAATTTGAATGTAAATTTTGCAGGCCAAAGGCTAAAATTCGATGGTACAAACAAAAGCAAGAAATTTTCACTGTAAATATTTATTTTTTGTACAAACACACGCATGCATAATATAATATAATATACAAATTTTAGGGAATGAAATACAAAATTATTAATGATAAAGAATTTTGCACGTTGATAATTAATAATCCAGATCAGGACGATGCATCGAAATATACTTGTGTAGCAAATGGCATTCCAACAACAGCAATGCTTTACGTGGAAGGTATTTTATTGAATAGAGAGAGATTTTATTTGTCATTGGTGTAAAGAAATTTTTTCTCTGTAGAGCCTCCTACAAAATTCACCTTTGAGAAACCTCTCCCAACGTCAACAGAATTGATTCGAACTCGTGAAGGTATTTTAGAATGTAGAGTTTCTCATCCAGATGCACCTGTGAAATGGTACAAAGGTGATGATGAACTTCAGGTAATTGGTTTTTTTTTTTAAAATAAATATGACAATTTGTTTTATAAATAAAATGACAATTTATAGCCATCATCAAAATATTCGATGGAAATCGATCGCTTTGGAAGATGTGTGTTAATTATTGCAAATGTGGATTATGATGACATGGGAGAATACACTGCCAAAATTAATAAAGATAACGTGACGTCGTGCTGTGTTGCAGTGGGAAATCCTAGATGTGAATTTATTTCTCCAATGAAATCGCAGAAAGTTCAAGAAAAAGAAAATGCTTCACTGGAGTGCGAGCTAAACGACAAAGCCGCTGAAGTGACGTGGTATCATGATGAAAGCAAAATCACTGTAATTTATAATTTAACTGAATAATTGAATGAGAATAATTGACAAGGTAGAAATTTATAGATTGACAAAGTCAAATTTGAAGAAGTTCGCATTGGTCGTAAAAGAAAATTAGTAATTAAAAATTGTGGCGTTGAAGATGAAGGTGTTTATAAATGCATGACAAGCGATGATCAAACGATGGGGCAACTAATTGTTGAACGTAAATGAAACATTGATTGAATAAAATGAAATGATGATTAAATGTTAAAATATGTTTTTTTAAGCTTTGAACAAATTTTTGGAAAAACTCACTGATAAAACTGTGGTAGAGAAGGATGATGTTACTTTGCAATGTCAAACAAAAGATACACACGGTGCAGCAACCTGGTTTAAGAATGGAAAGCAAATTACTCCTATGCCTGGTGGAAAATTTGAAACAAAAAGCAAAAATGGAACTCACACTTTATTAATAAGAAAATGTGAACTAACTGATGATGATAAATATGAAGTTGAAGTTGGTGGTCTTAAAGGTGAATGCAGTGTGTCTGTACTTGAAGGTAAGTGAATAGTTTTGACTTTGGACACGTAAAATGGCATGGACAAATTATTCAGCTGAAAAGAAACCAATTTTCACTGGTAAACCTCAAAAAATTGAGGCAGAAGCTGGAAAGCCGATTACTGTTTCAATACCATATATAGGTAAGTGAAGGTTATCAATTATTCGATGTTTATTTACTCATGTATTCTAGCAGTAATGATAATATGAATGATAATAATACATAAATATAATTTGAAATGCTTTTTTTCATTTTGAAAATTTAAGTTTCTTTCACTATTTATCACATTTAGTCAAAGGTACTCGAAAAGCAGATCCAGTAGCTACACTGTCACATAATGGAACTGCAGTGAAATTGAAAAGTGGTGATCAAATAAATGTTAGGGTCACTGCTGACACTGTTGAAATTGAATTCAAAGATCCAAAAATGGCTGATGATGGTAAATGGGATGTAACTCTTAGCAACACAGCTGGATCAACTACGACAAATTTTCAAATGGAAGTGCGAGGTTAGGTCAAATGAAAATATTTACAATAATATAAATGGCTAATGTTTATTTTGAAACAATCTTACAGATCGACCAGGACCACCGGAAGGACCACTGGAAATTGTGGATTTGAAAGCTACAGAATGCAAGGTGAAATGGCGTCCTCCAAAAGATAATGGTAATTCACCAATTCACCATTATCTGGTGGAGATGTTGGACGGTACAACTGGAGAATGGAGAAAGCTTGGCCAGAGCAAAGCTTGCGAAATGAAAGTAAACAGCTGAATAAGTTATTCAACTATTTTTAACTTAACTTAACGCTTATGAATTTGTTTATTCAGGTGCCAAACTTGATTAAAGGTCAAAGTTATAAATTTAATATTGTGGCCGTCAATAAAATTGGTGTGTCTGATCCGTTAATTGGTGGTGAATTCATCGCCAAAGATCCTGACTGTGAGTAAACAAAATTGTAAACAGTGTTAAAGCATTTTATTTATTTTTTTGTTTTCTTGTTCAGGTAAGCCAACTCTTGATAAAGTAGCGTTGAAAAATTTGAAGGTAAAAGTTGGTGAAGTGATCAAATATAAAATTGATATCGGAGGTGAACCCCCGCCGACTGCTATATGGCTGTTCGGTGAGCAGCCGGTTAAACAGAATATCAGAGCAAAAGTTGTCACCACTGCCAAAGAGACTGAACTTACGGTTTCTGATGCTGAAAGAGGCGATTCTGGAAAGTACACTTTAAGAGTGAAGAACTCATTAGGCGAAGAAACAGGAGTAGGTTTGGTGATTGTCGTCGGCAAGCCTGCAAAGCCTACTGGACCTTTGGTTGTAAGTGAAGTGAATAAAGAGGGATGCAAAGTTGCATGGAATGCTCCAGAAGATGACGGAGGTGAACCTATTGAAGGTAATTCAGACTTTTGCGTGAAACAGTGAGTCATGCTTATGCTAGAAGAAAATGATTTTCAGAATTTATCGTCGAAGCTCAAGAATCTGGCAAAGGAGGTGATTTCTTTGAAGTGGCCAGATGTGGTCCTGCAGAGAAAGAAGCTGTAATCAAAGGTTTGAAAAACAAAGGAAAATATAATTTCAGGTAAAGTTACAGTCTGTTGGTTTTGACATTGTTTTGAAATAGAAAGTTGACTTTCAAATTTTAAGCCCTCATCATGAAATGCAAATTTGTAAAATTTTATTTCAATGAGAAAGAGAGTTCAAATGAAATTGAAGTAATTCACGGGCCAAAAATTTTTAGAGTGAAAGCGAAAAATAAAGAAGGATTATCTGATCCGCTGGTGACCAAAGAAGCCACACTTATAAAAGATCCATGGGGTACTGAGACAAGCTTATTAAATTATTGTACATTACGCATTTATTTACTTATTTATTTATTTATGTACTACTTTAAGATGAGCCTGGAAAACCTGGAAAGCCTGAAGTAACTGATAGTGATAAAGATTACGTTTCTCTTTCTTGGACTGCACCAACATCAGATGGTGGTGCTCCAATAGAAAAGTACGTAGTGGAATGCAAGGAGAAGAATTCTAAAGAATGGAAACCTGTTGGAGAGTCAGCTAAAACAACAGCTACCATAAACCAAGGACTTAAAGAAGGAAATGAATACCAATTTCGTGTTATTGCGGTAAATAAAGCAGGACCTGGTGAACCAAGCCAACCCTCCAGTATTCACGTTATGAAGCCGAAATTTAGTATGTGAAAACGTTGATTTATTTATTGATATACTTTTGTTTATTATAAAAAATTTTTTAACACAGCTGCACCGTGGATTGATTTGAAATCAATGGGTAACTTAGTTATTAAAGCTGGTCAAGAAGCTAAATTTTCGCCCAAAATTGGAGGTCAGCCTCCACCACAGGTTACATGGACAAAAGTTGGAAGTGGACAAATAAATGAAGGATCACGTATACATTTCAAAGATTCTAAACCTGGCTTAGCGGTGTTGACCATTTTGAAAGCGGTCCGTGGAGATTGTGGTGATTATATGATAAGTGTGAAAAATCAGAAAGGCGAACAAAGTGCTACAGCCAGTTTGACAGTGCTCGGTACTTAATCACTTGGTTACCACTTGGTGTTTATTGTTGCTTAATTTAATTTATTGATTATGTATTTCAGATCGCCCAACCCCTCCTAAAGGACCGTTAAAAGTTACTGATGTGTTTGAAAATGAAATGACTTTACACTGGCAAATGCCAGAAGACGATGGCGGTGTGCCAGTGGAAGCATACGAAGTTGAAAAATTTGATGTCGATCATGGCCGATGGATACCATGTGGACGTACAAATGAGGAAAATATTACTGTTCATAATTTAGTACCTGGCCATAGTTATTTGTTTAGAGTGAAAGCTATAAACAAGGAAGGAGAATCTGATCCTTTGACTTTAACAGATCCTGTTTTGGCAAAAAATCCATACGATCCGCCGACAAAAATGGAAAAGCCCACTGTGACTGACTGGGATTCTGATCATGTTGATTTGGAATGGAAACCACCAGAAAATGATGGTGGAGCAGAGATTGAAAAATATATTGTAGAAAAGAAACGAAAAAATGATAAATGGGTTCCAGCTGCGGAGGTTTCACCTGACAAATTGGAGGCAAGGATTGGAGATTTGACAAAGGATGAGGAATATCAGTTCAGAATTATTGCGGTGAACAAAGCAGGGCCTAGTGAGCCCTCTGAACCGTCAAATCGCGTGATTGCGAAACCTAGATTTTGTAAGGATGAATCAGATGAAGAATCATCCGCATTGTTTTTGTTTTCCTAAACAAAAGATTTCGTTTGTAGTGGCACCGTTGATCAATCGTGAAGATTTACCGATGACTACTGTTAAAGTTGGGCAGTTGATCAGGTTCAACGTTCGCATAATAGGAGAGCCAGCACCGGAAGTATTCTGGGAAAAGGATGGAAAGAAATTATCTTCATCTGCCGAACTCACTATTGAAAATCCAGATTATTTGAGCAAATTTTTTATAAACAAATCTGCTAGAAAACATGCTGGTATTTACAAGATAACTGCTGAAAACAGTAGCGGTGTGGACGTGGCTGAAGTGACCATATCAGTGTTGGGTAATTGGAAATTTTTTTTCAATTTGTTCAAATGGAGAATTTGGATGAAAACTTTCGTATGGTTAATGAGAAATTGCCAAACTTTTAAGGTAAACCGTCAAAACCAAAAGGTCCTCTAGAGGTGAGTGACATTTTTGCTGATCACATGACGCTATCTTGGAATGCACCTGAAGATGATGGTGGAACACCTATTGAATGCTATGAGATCGAAAAATGTGACCCTGCAACAGGAATATGGATTCCATGTGGGCGAACAGCAGATACAAAGTTGGTTTTGCTTTATACTTGGTTCTTTTAGAATTTTTGTTCTGTTTCTTATGATATGCATGATGTTTACTAAAAGCTCATTTGCTTATTATGTGAGTGTTCTTTTACTAATTTTTAAGTAATATTTTTAGAGAATCTTATGCAGCGTTCAGCATTTGAAGCAATTATAAATATAAATGAATAATTTAATATTTAATAAATGTATATTTTCTTGTGTTATATAGGTAAATAAATAAACGTGTATGTATGTATAAATATATAATATGGATAATATTTATTTATTTATCTATTTATTTATTTTAGCTTTGTGGCTGATGGATTGCTGGAAGGAAACAGTTATCAATTCAGAGTGAAAGCAGTGAATTCTGAAGGAGAATCAGAGCCTCTCCAAACAGACACAAGCATCAAGGCCAAAAATCCATACAGTTATGAAATTTATAATGTTTCTGTGAATACCAGCATTTAACTTATTTTTTATTTTAGCTAACCCGGACAAGCCTAACAAACCTGAAGTTGTAGACTGGGATATTGATCATGTTGACTTGGCTTGGAGTCCACCGCAAAATGATGGTGGAGCTCCAATTGAAGAATATGTCATCGAGAAGCGCACTAAATATGGACGGTTAGCTTGATTTTATTTTGTTTTCTTTATTTTATCGAGATATATTTGCATTGCGTTATTTTTAGCTGGGAGCCTGCTGCCAGTGTTCCTGGTGATGCTACTAATGTGACTATTTCTGATTTGACACCAAATGATGAATATGAATTCCGAATAAAGGCAAAAAATAAAGGTGGATTTAGTGATCCAAGTGATCCGAGTGAAGCTGTAATTACAAAACATCGGAACTGTGAGACTTTTAATATCATTCTAGTTTTATGCTGAATTTTTCAGTGTAAATGAATTATCATTGGTAATTTATATGAACCGTTTTGTAGTACCTCCTAAAATCGATCGTTCTGCTATGCAGCCGGTGACGGTAAAGGCAGGCCAAGTTATTCGTTTTGATGTGCCAGTTGAAGGAGAGCCTCCTCCAACTATGACTTGGTTTCATGAAAGTGAAATCATGAAACCAAAAGGAAAGTAAGATACATGAAATTGCATTTGAACAAAACAGATGATTTTGATGTTTGCTTTGTTTAGAATAAAAATAGAAAATGGAGATTATAATACAAAATTTGTCATCCGTCTTGCTGAAAGAAGTGACAGCGGAGTTTACACTTTAAAAGCTGTGAATGTAAATGGTGAAGATGAAGCTACAGTTATTGTTGAAGTAACAGGTAATTCTTAGCATTATGTTGTTATGTGTGTATTTTGAATTTCACATTACAACATTGTGCAGACAAGCCAAGTGCTCCGGAAGGTCCGTTGGAAGCAAAAGATGTATACGGTGATCATATCACTCTTGGATGGAAGGCTCCCGAAGATGACGGTGGAATTCCAATTAGCCATTATATAGTAGAAATGCTGGATCCGCAGCTTGGGCATTGGGTAGTTGCTGGTAAAACTCCCACTGGTGATAGTACAGAATATACAGTTGAAAACTTAATCCCTGGACATGATTATAAATTTCGCGTCAAAGCGCAAAATGCGAATGGTGAATCAGATGCATTGGAGACAACTAGACCGATTACTGCCAAAAATCCATATGGTATATTTATGCATATATATATATATATATATATATATATATATAATTGACTAAATTATTGAATGCAATGGTAAAATTTAGATGAACCTGGTAAGCCTGGCCAGCCTCAGGTGACTGATTGGGATGAAAACTTTATTGAAATTGAAAGGACGCCACCTGAATCAGTATGACAAATGAACAAATTTATTATATGCTAGACTGATATGTTGCCAATGTGAAATTGCTGTTAAAAAATGTGTTTTGTAGGATGGTGGTGCTCCGATAGAATCTTACATTGTTGAAATTAAAGAAAAGTTTTCTCCATTTTGGAGTAAAGCAGGCGAGACGCCTGCTGATGTCACTGCCCTTAAAGTGACTGACTTGACTCCTGGTAATGAGTATCAGTTACGAGTTCGTGCAAAAAATAAAGCTGGGCCTGGGGAACCTTCAGATGAGACGGAAAGAGTGGTCACCAAAGCCCGACGTGGTCAGTTTTTTTAATACTAATTTGCATGGACGTTTTATAATATGAAATTCACTTTTCAGTGCCACCAAAATTTAACAAAGAAATTATACAAGATATTCGCTTGAAAGCTGGGCAGCATTACCGTCTTGAAATTCCTTTGATTGGCGAACCAGCACCGCAGCTGAGCTATGCTTTTAATAATAATCCGTTAGATGTTTCAGACCGTTTAAAATTTGAACAACGTGAACATGATGTTTTATTTGTTGTAAAAAGAGCTCTGCGCACTGACACCGGCTTCTACTTGATCACAGCAAGAAACGAATATGGAGAAGACACTGCCAAATTAAATGTAACTGTGCTTGGTAGGAAAGCTGTTGTGCTGTGTTGTGAAAAGTATTTGTCAGTTTTGCAGTGTTCTTTATTTAGATCATCCTTCCAAAATTAACGATTTAAAAGTCAGCGATATTTGTAAAGATGGCTGCAAAATTAGTTGGCAAGCACCTGAAGATGACGGTGGCTCAGAAATATCTCATTATGTAATAGAAAAAGAAGACATCGCGACCGGCCGATGGGTTACGGTAAACAGTTATTTAATAGTTCTATTTTTAAAATTCAAATGCTTTGGGATGTTGCTTCTTTAGGCTGCAGAAACGCCCAGCTGTGAGGCAGACATTTCAGGCCTTCTTCCTAATCATGAATATCGCATTCGCGTTAAGGCTGTGAACCGAAATGGTGAATCAGAGCCGGTCGTGTGCGATGAAAGCTTTATTGCTAGAGATCCATTTGAGGAGCCTGACAAGATGCTTCCACCTGTGGTGCTTGATTGGGATAAGGATCACGTTCAGTTGGAATTGATCAAACCTGAAAGTGATGGTGGAGCGCCAATAGAAAAATACGTTGTTGAAATGAAGTGCAACAATGGAGAATGGATGCCTGCTGTTGAAGTTCCTGCTGATCAAAATTTAGTTACAGTTCCTGATTTAAAAGAGGGGCAGAAATATCAGTTTAGAGTAAAAGCTGTGAACAAAGCTGGCTCTGGTCAGCCTAGTGATCCAAGCAAAACAGTAACTGCAAAACCAAGGCACTGTAAGTTACCTTGATTTTCCACACACACACACACAAATATATATATGATTAAGTTTCTGAATGATTTTTGTTTTGTAGTACCTCCAAAAATTGACCGCAGTACTCTGCATTCAGTGAAGATTAAAGCTGGACAAAAGCTAGAGTTTGATGTTAACGTTGAGGGTGAACCACCGCCACAAATTAGATGGCTTCTGAATGGCGAATCATTAGGATCTTCTGAACGTACACGTGTTGTAAACAAGGATTACAATACGACGTTGCGTACAGTGGATGTGAAGCGTTTCGATTCAGGAGTATATAAAATTATTGCTGAAAATGAGTCTGGTACTGATGAAGCTGAAGTTATGGTTACAATTTTGGATACTCCTACTGCTCCCAGAGGTCCTTTGCAAGTAAGCGATGTTCACAGCGAAGGCTGCAATCTTGCCTGGAAGCCTCCTGAAGATGATGGTGGATCTGACATATTGAATTATGTCATTGAGAAACAAGAAGACGGAGGAAGATGGGTTGAGGTATCTTTGTTGTCTTTTATTATGATGGTCATTTTGCATTGTTTTCTATTTTTATTTTTATTTATTACAGTGTGGTACGAGTTATGATACAGAATTTAAAGTTGGCAAATTAAAACCTGGAGAAGAGTATAATTTCCGAGTTAAAGCCGTAAATCGTCAAGGTGAAAGCAAACCACTGACGACAGCGACTTCCATAGTCGCCAAAAATCCATACGGTATTGTTTTCACAATTTATGCATTTACCATTTTGTACTTTATTTACAAGCCTATTTTTTAGATACGCCGGGCCAGCCTGAAAATCTTAAAGTAATAGATTGGGACAAAGATCACGTGGATTTGCAATGGCAACCACCAGTTAATGATGGTGGTGCTCCTATTGAGAAATATCTCGTAGAAGTAAAATCAAGACTAGATGACTGGAAACCAGCTGTCGAGGTGTCTGCTGACACCTGCAAGGCAACCGTTCCAGGGCTAACTCCAAGAGAAAGTTATCAATTTCGTGTTCGAGCAGTGAATAAAGCTGGTCCTGGAAAGCCGTCAGAAGAGACTGCACCGATGATTGCAAAGCCGCGAAGATGTAAGCTTTCTGTTTGGATAATACTGTGTCTAATGTTGAAACATTTCATTTTATAGTGGCACCGAAATTAAAATTGGACGATTTGTTTGATATCAGAATTAAAGCTGGGCAACCGCTGAGTATAGTTGTTCCATTTGAAGCGGAACCGCAGCCATTAATAATATGGATGCATGAGGACATTAAACTGGAATCAAATGATCGTATAGAAATTGAGAATGTGGAAAATGTCACTTCAGTTGAAATTCCGAGATCTGTGCGATCAGACACTGGGCCTTATACGATTATATTGCAGAATGAATATGGAGAAGACAAAGGTGTCGTCAACGTCACAGTTTTAGGTAAGCGTTGAGTTGAACAGCATGTTTAATCTGAGTACTCACTAGTATATTAACTATATTTACCGACCGTATAAATTGGGTTTTTTTTTAAATAATAATAATTTATGTTAGATGTGCCATTGGCACCTGAAGGTCCACTAAAAGTGAAGAATGTTACAAAACAAAGCTGCAATCTTTCTTGGAAACCACCAAATGATAACGGTGGATCTGAAATTATTCATTATGTTGTCGAGAAAATGGACACTTCTAGAGGAACTTGGCAAGAGGTCAGTGATTGACAGATTGAAAAATTTTAACCTAAACATGAACCTTAATATTGAAATGATTAAACACTTCAGGTTGGAGAGTTTCCAGATTGTGAAGCAAAAGTTAACCGCCTTATACCAGGAAAAGAGTACAAATTCCGCGTGAAAGCTGTAAACTCACTTGGAGAATCAAAGCCGTTGACCACTGAAACTTCAATTATTGCAAAGGATCCGTTTGGTAGAGATTTTAGTTTCAGTTTGTTTGCTTTGTTGTAATTTTGTATTATTTAAGACGTGCCGTCACCTCCTGAAGAGCTTACTGTTGTGGATTGGGATAGAGATTATGTGGCATTGCAATGGAAGCCACCTGCAAACGATGGCGGAAGCCCTGTATCAGAATATGTAATTGATGTTCGTGAAAAGGGAAATCCATATTGGTATGAAGCCGGACGAACTGGAGGAAATAAATCATCATTCTGCGTGAAGAATTTAAAAGAAGGTGCCGCATATGAATTTCGTGTTACAGCTGTGAACGATGCTGGGCCCAGCAATCCGTGCGATACTGTCTGCGCTGCGGCTAAACCGAGAAGACGTAAGTTTGTTGAGATGCTTCTTTAAGAGCATGTGAGTGAGAATTTATTTTGTTTAATTTAGTTTCACCAAAAATTTTAACAACAATTCGATTGATTAAAGTTCGTGCTGGCATGCCACTGCGCATGCCGGTAGATTATATTGGTGAACCGGCTCCTGACGTTTTGTGGACAAAGGAAAAGGCTTTCTTGAACGAAAGGATTCAAGTTGAAAATACAGATGGAAAGACAGAACTATTTATTAGTTCTGCAAAGCGATCTGATACAGGACCGTATAATCTGCGACTGACCAATGAGTACGGTCAAGATCAAGGAGAATTTCAATTTCTCATTCAAGGTGCTAAATGCAATATTTATGCAGATGTGAATATGCTTCACTTAGTTGTTTATTTTTGCATGTTCAGATGTTCCTGGTGTACCTGAAGGACCGCTGGAAGCTGTTGAAATTACAAAAGACTCAGTTGTACTGACCTGGAAACCTCCTCTAGATGATGGTGGTTCAGAAGTTACGTAAGTTACGTAATTAACGTTTATCAGCAGCGCCGGATAATTTTTATTATTTTAGAAACTATGTGGTAGAGAAAAGAGATACTCATAGTGATGTATGGAATTTGGTTAGTTCATTTGTTCCTGGCACTACTGTGAAAGCGTTAAAATTAACAGAAGGTCACAGCTATGAATTTCGAGTGATGGCTGAAAATGCATTCGGCCGATCTGAACCGCTGAACACAATTCGACCCATTACTGCGAAAGATCCGTTTGGTAAACTCATGTGTATTTCTTTTTATGTTGTACAATTCATGAACTGTTGCAAGCCACGATTGTTTCAGCCCCTCCTGATAAACCTGGTGCTCCTGTTGTCAAAGCACACGATAGAGATTTTATTGCAATTGAATGGCAGAAGCCAGTGGATGACGGCGGGTCACCTATCACTCATTATGACATTGAGAGAAGGCATAATAAAACTGGTCGTTGGATTAAGATTAATCAAGATCCAGTGAAGGTGAGCGCAATTTAGCTGAGCATAGAAGCAAGTTCTAAACGGATTGCATTGTAGACGTTGAAATTTCAAGATAACAGAGTTAATGAAGGCCATCTTTATGAATACAGAGTGGTCGCAGTAAATGAAGCAGGACCTAGTGAGCCCAGTGATCCTTCGTCCTCAGTATATGCAAAGCCAATGTTTGGTAATTAAGCATTTTTCTAGTGAGGATATTTTTTTAATCGTGATGTTATATTATTTACAAAGAATTGTAAATAATATGAAATAGAATCTGTTAATAATTTTTTGTAAAATTGATTTCTAATGATCCGTTTTTTCTTTTTGTTTCTTTATAGAAGTGCCAAAGTTTTTGCTTGATTTGAACGGCAAAGAAGTAAGAATTAAAGCTGGAGAACCACTCGATTTGAACATACCATTTACTGGCTCGCCTACGCCAAAAATTGAATGGATCAAAGATAACATCAGCGTGCCGGAATCATCATTGAACACTGATGATCAACATACGCAGTTGTACATTGCTCATTCAAAGCGATCTGATTCTGGTGATTACAAAGTGGTCGCGAAAAACCAAAGCGGAACAGCTGAAGCTCTGGTAAAGGTTGTGGTCATTGATAAGCCCAGTGAACCCCGTGGACCTTTCAACTACACTGGCATTTCGAAACATTCAATCAAACTGGAATGGAACCCACCAGATGACGATGGCGGAAGTGAAATTATTGGTAAATATTGAATTAGAAGTTGATTGGCAAAAAGTTTCGAAATAAGAATTGTTTAGGTTACGCGATGGAAATTCAAGAATTTGGAAGTCCAGTATGGGAAAAGATTCGTGATTACATACCTTCTACTAGTTACACGGTAAAAGGCTTGGACGAAGGCCGTCAGTATTTATTCAGAGTACGAGCTGAAAACATGATCGGCTTGGGTGAGCCGTTGCACAGCGTGCCAATGACAGCGAAACCATCGTACGGTAAGCTTGATATATCATTTCTGTGCTACATCATGTTGATAATGATTTGTCATGACATGATGGTGTTGTTATTTATTTATTTATTCAGACGTTCCTGGAGCTCCATCCGCTCCTGAAGTAACTGGATATGACAACACTTATGTCAGTTTGAAATGGAATCCGCCAAGAAGTGATGGTGGAAGCCCAATTACAGAATACATTGTGGAAAAGCACGAAAAGAAAGGAGGTGGTGATTGGTCACCTTGTTATACATCCCATTCAACATCTTGTGAATGTATTGTGAAAAATTTGGTTCCCGGAGAATCATATCAATTTCGTGTGCGCGCTGTAAATTTGGCAGGTGAAGGTCCGCCGAGTAGATTTTCTGAGCCGTGTACATGTCAGCCTTTTATTCGTAAGTTATTTTTCAATTTATCTTTTAAACATGATCTACAAAGAAATTCAGATCCACCCGGTCCGCCTGATTCTCCACGCGTTGGCAAAGTGACAAAACGGTCTGTTGATCTGACTTGGAACAGACCATTGAAAGACGGAGGTTCAGCAATTACTGGTTACATGATTGAAAAGAAGCCATTTGTTTCAAATGAATGGATTCCTTGCAATACACAACCCATTTTGGTTTGCTCTATTGAAATCAATTCAAATTATATATAATTGTCAAATGGGAACAAGCTTCATTAATTTAGGGAACGGAATTTACCGTTACTGGTTTGCCCGAAGGTGAACAATTCATGTTCAGAGTGATAGCAGTGAATAAAGCAGGTCCAGGTGAACCAAGCAAGCCAACGGAAAATATCATCATCCAGGATGAACTTGGAAAGCCGTACATTGACATTGGATCTGTGAAGGATGTTACAGTTCGCGCTGGCGAACCTTACACAATTCAAATTCCATACACAGGCGGAAATCCAAAGCCGACAGTTTCATTCTTGAACAATGATGCTGAGATTTTTGATGAAGAAAACCGTGTGAAAATAACCGTAAGAGTTCAATATTTGAAAATGTTTTCTTAAATGAGCATTCTCACCTTTTACATTAACAGTAACAGTCTTGGACAGTTATGAAATTATCAATGTTTATAAAATCTGTCGATCAATGATAAGAAATATGCTAACAATGAATCATTAATTTATTTAGTAACTTATTATTGTTTGAGGTGAATCAGTATTTATTTTTGCAATTTGACTTTGAATCATTTGTACCTCACAATAATATATGTATATATTAAGGTGACAGATGATTGCGCGATACTGGAAAATTTGTGCAGCAAACGCTCTGATACCGGACCTTATAAAGTTAGTTTAAGTAATCGCTATGGAAAAGATTCTTGCAAATTTAAAGTGAAAGTTCTGGACCGTCCAAGTCCTCCGGTGGGTCCTTTGGAGGCCACCAATGTGGACGCTGATGCAATTACGCTGCATTGGTTACCTCCAAAAGATGACGGTGGTGAAGAAATTCGAAACTACATTGTTGAAAAGAAAGAGCCCAACAGTGATGAGTGGAAGACGGTGAACGCATCTGTTATGGGCACAAGCTTCAGAGTTCGCAATTTGAAAGAAGGCAGCCAATATGAATTCAGAGTTAAAGCTGAAAATCAATATGGTATCAGTGATCCGCTGACCACTCTGGAGCCTGTTGTTGCAAAAAGCCAACATCGTAATCTGAAATTGCTCTAAGCTGCAGTGCATTTTGTTATTAATTGCAATAATGCTTTTAGAACCGCCCAGTGTCCCAGGTATTCCTGAAGCATGTGGAACGTCGGAAGATTTTATAAATCTTACATGGACGAAGCCGTTTTATGACGGCGGACAGCCAATCACTGGATACATTGTTGAGAAAAGGGAAAAAGGTGAAGAAAATTGGATTCGTGCTGATTTCGGCATGTTTCCAGATACAAAGGCCAAAGTAATGTTTATTGTTTCTATTTCCGTTGTTCAGTGAACTGAACTTGAAAAGTTTTCATATTATTTTATTGACTGATTTTTGTAGATTACAAGTGTTATTCCAAACAAATGTTATGAATTCCGAGTTTGCGCTGTTAATTCTGTTGGAGCTGGACCGTTTAGTCAAACATCGCTTCCAATCTACTCACAATACCCTCCATCGGCTCCAAAAATTGACATCAGTCTTCTAACTCGTGACATTTACACGGTTGTTGGCAGTCCTTTGTCTATAAACGTTTCATATTCTGCTGTTCCAAATGGAACCGTCTCATGGACGAAAGGTTCAGAAATATTGCTTTCCAATGATCATTTAAATTTGGAACAGAATGAAAACATTGCAGGTGAAATTGCTGTTCTATTCAGTTAAGCAAGTGAAAGTATGATAAATGTTGTAATTATTTCAGTCGTCAGTACAAAATCATGCGTCAGATCTGATAGTGGCATTTATACCGTCGTTATTCAGAACTCGTTGGGTTCTGATTCGGCTACGGTAAGAGTAACTGTGTTCGATAGGCCTTCACCGCCAATGGGACCCATCATCCATTCTGACATCACTCCTGAAAGTTGTGTTCTTTCATGGTTATCGCCGAAAGATGACGGAGGCTCACCTGTTACAAATTATGTCATTGAGAAATGTACAACGGATCAACCGGACAATTGGGAACGGGTAATAATGCGCGACACTAATTGTAGTTTTATTTCATTTTTATTTATATAATAATATTTTTATTGTTCTGTTTTTTCATTTATATCAGAATCAGTGAAATGTTATGTCTGTTTGACATTTATTATGCTGTTGCAGCATCAATTCTGTTTTTAAGAAATGAACATTATTTTGAACATCATTTACAAAAAGCATTTTCACTAATTATTTATTCGACAATCGTAATTTGCAGTGGAGAAGCAATTTTAGAAAAATTTTAAATTCTACTTTTTATACTTGATTTTATGATGAATGATAATGCGTTGTTTTTCTATTGGAATTTTTATTATAGGTATCTTCTTTTGTTCGAGGGCTCCGTTATGAAGTAATTGGATTAGTTCCAAAAGCATCATATAAATTTAGAATACGAGCGCAGAATGAATACGGAACTTCAGATCCACTTGAAAGTGATTTGCCAGTCGTAACAAAATATCAGTTTGGTAAATGGATTGTTTTTTATTTGAAATTTCATTTAAAACCAGTGAAATTTATTCACTGCTAACCTTTTGAACTGCACTAATCACGCATTTACATTTTGTTTGTTTTCAGATGTTCCATCACCTCCAGGTGCACCAGAAGCTATTGATATGGACACGACCTGGGCTACGCTGACTTGGGATAGGCCGAATTCTGATGGCGGAAGCAAAATTTTAGGTTATCTTGTAGAATTTCGTGAACCAGACAGCTACAAATGGACATCGGCAAATACATTTCTTGCGAAAGAACCACGTTTAGTTATAGAAAGTCTTCGTGATCAAAGTGAATATCAGTTTCGAGTTCTGGCAAAAAATGCAGCTGGATTCAGTAAACCCAGCGAACCTAGCAATTTTATAAAATTGAAACCGAAATTCAGCCCTCCGGGTGCACCAAGTTTGCCGTACACTGATCGTATTGGGCGAAATTATGTAACTTTGATGTGGGAACCGCCTTTGCTTGACGGTGGTTCGAAAATCACTGGTTACATTGTCGAACGTCGAGAAGTGGGATCTTATTCATGGATACGTTGCAATGATTATAATGTCAGAGACCCAGAATTTACAGTTCCTGATTTGGTCGAGTTCAGAGATTATGAATTTCGTGTATCAGCTGTAAACTCAGCCGGACGAGGAGCACCTTCTCCTGTTGCTACGGTGAAAGTTCAGGAAAGTGGTGGATTTAAGCCAGAATTTGTGCGCAAGTTGTTCAACACTGTTGTACCACTTAACAGAAGAGCTGTTTTCGAATGTGAAGCTATTGGAAAACCAACACCAGTTGTGAGATGGTAATTTTAATACAACACTACACTTTAATGTTGTTTCCTATAAATTGTTAAACTAAAAATTTTAAGCGTTGTTTTCAGTTATTAATATTGTTATGGATTTTATTCTAGTTTGCGCATTAGCATTCTTAGTATTTGAAAAAATTACAGGATTCGGCATGGCAGAGATATATCTGACTGTGGTCGATATAAAGTAGAAGAATCTGAAACGAAGTACACGTTGACAATTGAAGAAGTGTGGGATATTGACAATGGAGAATTTGCTTGTGAAGCAACAAATCAATTTGGATCAGACGTCACAGTTGCTGTTTTGAAAATTCAAGGTTCATAAACTAGCTTGCTTGTATTGGAAAGAAAAACTTAAATGCGTAGTATAATTTGTATGAATATTTTTTTAGAACCTCCGGTGATTGACAAAGAACCCGGAAATCAAACTTATTCTGAAGAAGAGCTTGCTCGAATAAAAATATTTTTTCGTGGGGATCCAGAATTTTCATGTAACTTGAGTCAAAATGGAAGAGAAATTTCAGCAGATGATGATTTTGTCAAATTGGTAGCTTTTGATGATCACGTATTAATAACGTTGAATTCTGTTCGTCAGCAAGACGCTGGGCGTTATGAATTTACCGTTCAAAATGAATCTGGCAAGGCAACTTGCGTATTTTATGTTTATGTTACCGGTCTACCTGGTCCTCCTAGTGGGCCGTTGCTAATCACAGACATTACCCAGCATAGTGCAGTGCTTCACTGGAAACCTCCTAGAGAAGATGGTGGAACAAAAATTCTTTATTATTTAGTTGAGAAACGTGATCTTGCACGCGAAGAGTGGACTACAGTTGCCAACTCTGTGAAAGTAAATAGAATATGAATTGTCAGTTGTTTTAATATTTGTGCATTGTTTTTTCTTTTTCCTTTTTTTTCATAGGAACTCAGTGTTCAAGCTCTTGGACTATTCGAGAAGCATGAGTACAGTTTCAGGGTGTCTGCGGTGAATGGAAATGGTCAAGGTCCTCCATTAGATGTTGATGAACCAATAACTGCGAAATTTCCGTTTGGTATAATATTTATTTGATGTTATAGCATATTTAATTGTTGTTGTTGTTGTTAATTTTAACGGTATTTATTTAACAGATCCTCCACTTGCCCCAGGAATTCCAGATGTGATTTCTGTGACGAATGATTATGTATCGCTGAGCTGGGACCGTCCAAAGCGTGACGGCGGTGATGCTGTAGCAGGTTACGTAATAGAGAAAAAAGAAGAAGGTACAGAACTGTGGCAACGTTGCAATGCTGCACTGATTCCGCAAACTGTTTTCAATGTGCCAAATTTAATTGACGGACGAAAATATTTGTTCCGTGTTTTTGCTGTGAATGCAGCCGGAATGAGTCCACCTGCAGAATGCACCAGTGCAGTTACATTCTCTCCAAATTCTTGTATGCAACAAATCAATTACCATTTTAAAATGTGAGAATTGATTTTTCTTTTTTTTGTGTATACTATTTTCAGCAGCGAAAGCACCGGAAATTGTGACACCGTTGAGAAATGTGTCCGGAGAAGAGGGCAGGAGTGTTCGTTTAGAATGTGAAATTACTGGCGATCCTGCACCAGAAATACGATGGTTCAAAGGTGCTCGGGATATTACCAACGGTGGCAAGCACAGCATTTTTTCCATTGGCAACAAACATGTTCTTGTGATCAACGACTTGTTTGGTGAAGATGCTGATGAATACAGCTGTAGAGCGTTGAACATTGCTGGTTGTCGAAGTACAACTGGTGAAGTGTTCATCAAATGTAAAAACTGTATTTCTTGTAATTGATTTCAATTCAATACTTATTATTATTTTTTTTTTTTTGGAAAACAGCTGCACCAAAAATTTTCCTCCCGCCTCTTTATCAAGCCAGGGTTGAGTTCAGAAAAGGTGAAACTGTCAGCTTGAAGATTCCTTTCCGTGGCTATCCGCAGCCAACTGCTGTATGGACTAGACAAGGAAGCCGTTGCTCATCTGAAGGTCGCTTTTCCATCGAAGCTGTCGATCGATTGACAACGTTGAATATTTCAAATTCATCCAAAGAGGATAGCGGAATCTATGAACTTCGTGTGGAAAATGAAATTGGCTTTGACGTTTCATCTGTTGAAATTCGCATTTGCGGTATCTGTTATTTTCTTCTTTTTTTTCCATTTCCATTTGCCACTGCACTAATTGAATGATATTTTTCTTTCACCAGATCGCCCAGACCCTCCACAATATCCGACAGTTGAAACAGTTTTGGACAACGCGGTGATTTTGTCTTGGAAGCCACCGGTTGATGATGGCGGTTCTGAGATTTCCAACTATTTGGTTGAGAAACGTCAACTGCCAAATTCAGATTGGATGCCTTGCGTTAAATCAAGGCAATATAAATTGTTTCAAAAAAAAAAACTACTCAAAATGTTTACATTTGAAATTTTTTTTCAGATACTGTTATGTTACTGTTGAAGGTTTGAAACCACAGCAGACGTATGAATTCAAAGTTTCAGCAGAAAATAAATTTGGTCTCTCTGATTCAAGTGAACCAACATCTTCTGTGACTATCGAAACACAAGACACCACCAAGCAAGGGAAAAATAAAAAACGTAAGATGCTTGAAATTGTGATCAAAGATTGCAGATGTTAAATAACGGCATTTGTTAAATTTTAGTCAACGACATCAATGCCAAAATTTCCTCAGCACAAATTTCTCCACTAAACTATGACAACTATGGTATTGCATTGTTATTATTGTACATTGTGTGCATATTTGATTGTGTGATTGCAAATTTGCAATGTGTGTTTAGTGTTCGACATATGGAAGGAGTACGCACCGCAGCCAGTTAGTATTAAAAATCAAGACGTGGAAAAATATTATGATATTCTTGAAGAAATTGGAACGTAAAATTATGAATTTTAAAAAATTTTCATAATTGTTTTTGTTTGAAATTTGAATTTTGTTCTCTTCAGTGGAGCATTTGGTGTTGTTCATCGGTGTGTTGAGAAGTCAACTGGAAATGTTTTTGCGGCAAAATTTGTGAACACCTCTTCGCCAGCTGAGAAGGAGATGGTCAGGAAAGAAATTGAACTTATGAGTGAATTACGACATCCAAATTTAATTCATTTGCACGATGCATTTGACAACGACAATTCCATTGTAATGATTTATGAATTGTAAGTGTTTGTTTGTTTGTTTGTCTATTTAATTAATATAGCACAAACATCTTTGCAATAATTAAATAAAATTTTTGAAAATTATTAACATTTTTATCAATTTAGCCTTTCTGGAGGAGAACTTTTTGAAAAAGTTTCTGACGAAGAAAATCGCATGACAGAAGACGAAGCAATCGGTTACATGCGACAAGTCTGCGAAGGATTGGCGCACATGCACGAGCGGAACATTGTTCATCTTGACATTAAGGTTTTTTTTTTAATTCATGATAAACAATTGTGAAAATTTCAAATTTTTGACGAATTATGTTTCTATTTTTGTTGATCATGTAGCCGGAAAACGTGATGTTCTGCTCTAATAATAGCAATGTTTTGAAATTGATCGATTTTGGCTTAGCTGCTAAATTGAATCCTTCTGATATTGTTAAAGTCACCACTGGTACTGCTGAATTTGCAGCTCCTGAAATTGTTGATATGGAACCGATCGGCTTCTACACTGACATGTGGGCTGTTGGTGTGCTAGCATATGTCTTGTATGTTTTCATTTTTATCATAATATATCACATGGATGTGTGTATTTATTTCTTCTGATTTTTGGAATGCAACAACTGTGTTGAGTAATGATTTGAAATTTTTTTTTTGCAGATTAAGTGGTCTTTCACCATTTGGTGGAGAAACGGATGTGGAAACGCTGAAAAATGTCAAAAACTGTGACTGGGATTTTGATCCGGACGCTTTTAAAACTGTTTCCGATGAAGCGAAAGATTTCATTAAAAAGTTGTTGGTTAGAGATCCAAAGTAAGTGAATGACAGAATCAGTTTTTCTCCAATACGATGCCGATAAAATTAATTGTGCTCATGTTCAGTTGTCGTCTGACAGTGCAACAGTGCTTAGAGCATCCTTGGTTGAAAAAACAGCTTGAAAAATCTGATTTTGTGATGGATCGCATACCATCAGATCGTTACGTTAAATATCGAGATTCTATACGTCAAAAGTATGTCGATTGGCCGGAACCGAATCCACCTCTGGGACGAATAGCGCAGTATAGTTCATTGAAGAAATTGCAGCCTAAAAAATATGATATCAAAGATACATTTTTTGGTATGAATTTTTGATTTAAAATTCTGCAGAATAATTGTGCTTCTTTTTTTTTCGAATTTAAAGATCGGCATGAAGCGCAGCCTCGATTTGTTATTAAACCTTACAGTACTAGCTGCGTAGAAGGTCAAAGCGCATCATTCTTTTGTCGGATTATCGCTTCAGCACCACCAGTTGTTGCTTGGTGTGTTGTTTAATTGAAATTTATTCATTCACGTTTGTATTTTTATGTATTACAATGTTCAGGTGCCGAGACAATGTTGAACTGAAACAAAGCATTAAATACATGAAAAAATATCACGCAAACGATTACACGCTAACAATAAACAGAGTTCGTGTTGAAGATCGAGGAGAATATGTAGTGAAAGCAAAAAATGCCTACGGTGCTAAAGAGGAAGTTGTATTTTTAAATGTTTACAGTACGTATACAGTATTGTTGTTGTTGTTGTTGTTGTTGTTTTAAAAATTTTGCAAAGTCAAATTTGCAAAAAATCTGACTGAGCAAGGAAGCAGTTTTGATTGAATGCTTTAAATTTGTTCTGCCGTTTTGCAGAATTGCCTGAATCAAGGAAGCCTTCTATTACAAACCAAGAAACACGTTCAATCATGACAACATCAATGACTTCTGAAGTTCCAGTTTGGGAAGAACCTGGTGAACCCCCGAAATTTACCTTCCATTTGAGGACAAGACTGATTCAGCTCAATCATTCTTGCAAACTGATATGCTGCGTTTCAGGCAAACCAAATCCAACGGTATTTTTTGAGTTTTTTTTTTTACTTAACAACAGAACAATTAGTAGTTTAATAATTGGAAACAATTAGATTGAGTGGACCAAAAATGGACATCAGCTCGACAGTCATCGAGTTAGCATCAACAATAAGCATGGCGTTTGTTCGCTGGAAATTTATGGGGTCACTGAAGAAGATGCTGGAAAATATATTTGCACAGCGACAAATTCAAACGGACAAGATACAACGTCATGTTATTTAAATGTTCAAGGTTGTTCATTTTAGAATTTTTTTCATTTATTGTTACTCTATTAATTAAGAAAATTATTTAGGTCGTACTGCGAGAAATGACAATACTAAAACTTTGAAAAGTTTATCAAACTCTGGCCGATATTATCCTTCATCACGTTATGGTTATTCTGAGAATAGGCTGAATGCTAATGTAGATATTTTGAAATCACGTTCTGAAGCTCACATTTTGAAATCAGATCTAAGCAACAGAATTCAAGATGACATTGCTGATCGTATGGCCGTGGATGATTCTGTTCTTTGTAAATTATTGTTCTTCAAAAATTGACTGATACATGCTCATCTGTTATATTTTTTTTAAGCATTAAATGAAACTCCAAGGTTCACTTCACTTCTTCAGAATGTTTACGTTCAAGCCGATGATACGGCAATTTTCCAGTGCTCAGTAGACGGTTTGCCAGATCCGGATGTTCGTTGGTTGCGAAATGGTGAAGAAATTTTTCCGGTCAAAGATAAATATGAAATCAGCAGGATTGGCAACGAAGCTATACTGAAAGTTTTGCATGCCAACGAAGCTGACCAAGCGGAATATTGTTGTGAAGCGAAGAACACAGCCGGCTATCAAGTGACGAAATCAATGTTGATCAACGCCCAACCGCAACCAAAGACTAATGGAATTGTCGAAGAGAACAACTGCGCAGAACTTTGAACACCACCATTATTGTGAAAATTTTTAGTCATTTTCAAATAGTTGTACTTTCAATTAGTTAGTTAGCTGCGCTGGGATTAACCGATTTGGTTGTGCTGTGAATAAACATCCCTACTTCAACCATTGCTCTGTCAGTAATGCATAACACTGCGCCAACCGTGACATTAAACACGGACAATCAAACACCATTTCAAAATGCATTCAATAAATGTAAACGATGCATTCAGGCTAAGAACAAAGCACAACCAACCGAGGTGATGTTCAACAATCAAACAAACAACCGGTAAGATATTCCATGTTATTGTTTATTGAATACAACATATTGATGAATAATCATCATTTTCGAAAAGACACTTTAGTTAATCGGTGCAGTGACCGACAGATCGGTACCAAATGAAAATTATATGATGAAGTCACTTCTTCTACATGTAAGGATATCTACAGGAATTTGTATTTTAAAGTCAATTTTCAACTTTCAAATCCTATTACATTCTGCACACCATATTAGAATGTTTCTTTTCATTTTTATGAAAATCACACTGTTGTAGAATTCTCTTTTCTCTCCACTGAACAGAAGCAGCTGCTTTCAATTGAAAATTTTGCATTAAATATAGTCATTGTTTTTCCGCTAACATACAGAAATTAATATTTTGTTGTTATCCATGCAAATCTTTTTCGTACATTTGTCACAGAGTGAAACGGTTATTAAATTGTTCAAATCAATGGTGCTGCTTATTTGTGCAATTATTTTTTTTTTTGTTTTTCTGCGCAAAAATATTTCATCATTTTCAGCATTCATCCATCAGTCGTTGTTCCTCGTCCTTTTTACATCAACCACCAGCAAACCACATCTACACGACATTGATCTTGAAAGCGTGTATGTTGAATAATTTCATTAACAAATTGTTCCAAGTATGTGATTTTTTTTGATTAAATGTTTACTATTTATTATTACTATTATTATTATTATTATTATTATTATGCATTAGAAATGATTAAAAATGTTACTAAAATTAGAATATTGTGAATGCAACCTAGTCTAATGACTGTATAATATAGTACTTAATGCGGTTTTGCCTATATTATAAAATAAAAATGCTGTTGCATTGCAAACTTTTTAACGCGACAAGCGTGATGCATAATTTTCAGCAATTTCAACTGCATATGCATTACAGTAAACTATCCCATTCATTATGCTGACGTTTACGGTAAAATTTTGCGTTACAGTTCATACTGAAAAAGTTGTTTAACTTGATTATCATTTATATTATTTTTTGTTTTTAATTGCATGTGCATTCATTCATTACATTCAATTCCATTGCATCATTAGAGGCTTTAGGTGAATTACATTTTTATCTGATTAATTTTGTAAACACGTGCAGCCAGTGTGCTTATTTATTTTGGTGATATTTTGCTTTTTGCCATGAGTTCCTTTTATGTAGTGCATTTTTGAATTTTCAAATCTGAAATTCAGACACGCGGAGGCGTGTTATGACTAGGTCACTTTTTTGTTATGGCATTCTTTTTGATAGTTTATATTTTGANCGCAAAAATATTTCATCATTTTCAGCATTCATCCATCAGTCGTTGTTCCTCGTCCTTTTTACATCAACCACCAGCAAACCACATCTACACGACATTGATTTTGAAAGCGTGTATGTTGAATAATTTCATTAACAAATTGTTCCAAGTATGTGATTTTTTTTGATTAAATGTTTACTATTTATTATTACTATTATTATTATTATTATTATTATTATTATTATTATTATGCATTAGAAATGATTAAAAATGTTACTAAAATTAGAATATTGTGAATGCAACCTAGTCTAATGACTGTATAATATAGTACTTAATGCGGTTTTGCCTATATTATAAAATAAAAATGCTGTTGCATTGCAAACTTTTTAACGCGACAAGCGTGATGCATAATTTTCAGCAATTTCAACTGCATATGCATTACAGTAAACTATCCCATTCATTATGCTGAAGTTTACGGTAAAATTTTGCGTTACAGTTCATACTGAAAAAGTTGTTTAACTTGATTATCATTTATATTATTTTTTGTTTTTAATTGCATGTGCATTCATTCATTACATTCAATTCCATTGCATCATTAGAGGCTTTAGGTGAATTACATTTTTATCTGATTAATTTTGTAAACACGTGCAGCCAGTGTGCTTATTTATTTTGGTGATATTTTGCTTTTTGCCATGAGTTCCTTTTATGTAGTGCATTTTTGAATTTTCAAATCTGAAATTCAGACACGCGGAGGCGTGTTATGACTAGGTCACTTTTTTGTTATGGCATTCTTTTTGATAGTTTATATTTTGANAAATGTATTATGCCTAAACTGATGAAAGGTGCAACACCAAATGAACTAGTTAAAGGTGTGACGGCAAATCGTATGTCAATCATTGGCGAGAAGACAGAGCCAGATAATAAATTCACATTCAACATCATCACAAAGCTTACCGTTTCTCTTTTGGAGTCACGATCGCCTCTGGATTGGAGCCTGCGTCAAATGCGAATTCTTATAGCAAAACACAATGCTACAGATTTCACATCTTTGTCCATTCCATCACCAAATGGACAGGGTCATCTCTTGAAAATCGATCCAGCCAGCACAGGGGCTACTGCTAGGAGGCTCAGCCGTGGGTCGTCCCCGTTAAAGGGCAGGGGGGCGAGGGGCGGCGCAGGGGCAGTCGAGCTGGGCTTGACCTTGCTTCTGATCCCATTGCGGGGATCTAGCAAGGCGGCAGGCCTCTGGTACCGCAACCGGGTGAGGAAGAGGTGAGCTTTGAAAATATGGACTTTTATCATTTGAGACGGTTAGGATCGCACGTGCAGTGTAACCCGTCGAACTGCTGCACGTCACCCTATCTCACATTCCTCCTAACCTTGCACTGCTATTCTCAAACATTTACTTATTCCTAATACTCAAACTATAGCAGTGCCACAAAAACTCACTAAACTCAATAATATTGGTCTTAGAAATGATCGACAAATTATTCAACCATTTTTCTTTCCGCAAATGAATCCTAAACTCATCTCGACAAGGCATGGGACGTGAAAACGTTCAAATGCGGAAAGCCACTCAAATAATATTAGCGCAAATTACCTATAAACTACTTACAATAAACTACTCTAATTAACAAACATCTGAATTAAATGCTC
>JYDV01000018.1:490653-558136 GCA_001447645.1 Trichinella pseudospiralis
AAAAAAAAAAATAATTGCACAAATAAGCAGCACCATTGATTTGAACAATTTAATAACCGTTTCACTCTGTGACAAATGTACGAAAAAGATTTGCATGGATAACAACAAAATATTAATTTCTGTATGTTAGCGGAAAAACAATGACTATATTTAATGCAAAATTTTCAATTGAAAGCAGCTGCTTCTGTTCAGTGGAGAGAAAAGAGAATTCTACAACAGTGTGATTTTCATAAAAATGAAAAGAAACATTCTAATATGGTGTGCAGAATGTAATAGGATTTGAAAGTTGAAAATTGACTTTAAAATACAAATTGTTTGTTTGAGTAATATATTTAAGGAAAAGCAAAATATCATTATTATTATTATTATTATCATCATCGTCATTATTATGAATTAAATATTCGAAACATTTGTTGTCCATAGATATGATTTGAATTATAAAATGAGAAGAAAAAAACAAGTAAACAGAGAAAACATCATTAGAAGAATAAATAAATTATAACTTAGCAGCAATAATTGAATTGTCAGCTTGTTTGAGAGGAAATGGCCATTTTCATCTATGCAGCGTTGGCGTTGGTCGGCTGCAGTTGTTGGTCATTGCAGCATGTTGTGGATGCATCTCTGTTGATACTTGAGGAACTGCGTCGAAGAGTTTCAATCACTGTCGACAGTTTCAATTCATTTTTCCACTGTCTCATGTTCAAGCCTTTGGTAATTAGCTCGCCGAATCCAGGATGATGTGAAAAAGCGTAGCTTGATCTTGTCGAAGCTCGACGACGTCGAAGTGAACTGGCCGTGTTCAACGATTGCAGTGGCACTTCAGAAAGGCGCCCTTGCAAGCGACGCAAATTCTGCTTGACGCGTATCCGATCCGACAACGACGGAAACACGTCAACCCAGAAGAACCGTACCGAGATCTGAAATAAGCGGTTGATAGAAAATTTGAAAATTCGATAAAAAAGAGAAACAGAACAAACAAACTGTTCAGAAACGTACATGGGGCAGCATGAGCAGTACAACAATCAGCAGAATTGAGAACCAAAAGTTTGGATAGAGGAACATCTCCAGAGCGGTACCATAGCCGTTGTGGTGAAGGGCGTCGAAAGGCAAGAGTTCGTAATAAACAAGTGCTACGAAAAAATAAAACGCCAACGAACCCCAGACAAAGATGTGGTTGATCACCGTCCAATAGGCAGTGTCGAGCGCAATTTGCGCAGTGACGGTAACAATCAGAGCAGTGAATATGGTGAAGGACAGTGCTTGCATGCTTTGCGCGGAACTTTTGCCATCGAAATCGACATTTTCACTCAACGCAGCGTAGGGAATGAAAAACAAAACGCCCGAACTGAAAAAGCCCCTCAACACGCTGTACGTGAATATGCGCATGTTGAAGTACAAATTCTGCTGTCCTGGAATGTACAATTCGGGATAACTGAAAAAAAAACCAAAAACAAAATGAAAGAATTAAAAAAAAATTTTTTTTTCTTTTTTTGAACAGAGCAACGTGAAATTTGACGTATACAAATATTGTGTGCGACAATTTTCTAAATAAATGTGAAAAAAATCGCCTCTTCACAATTTAATGAAAATATCATGTACGGCTCGTCTGACAGACAATCAGCAAAGCTGATCAACTTATATTCAAGCCGATGGAAATTGATTACAAGAGATAAATGACAAGCAGATACCGCAAACTGTTCTTATCGCTGACATCTTGGTCGAACACTCCAACACCGATAACTGGTAAAGCGGTAAAAAATAAATTGTAACAAGCAATAAACAACGGATCATAGATTGTCTAAATGAAAAACAAAAACAAAAGTGTAGAAAAGTTGAAAAAAAAAGAACAAATAAATAAATTAACAAAACCTGAGCTGAATAGCCGCAGAAGAAGGCAAACCAAAAGTGGGCGAGTGTGAAGGCGAAATTTTTGTAAAAGAAATATTGCAAAAATTTACACATGCGGTAATAGGACCAACGACCGTGGACGAGCAGCAAGCGTTCGAGGTAGCGGAATTGGGCAATGCAAAAATCCGACGCCAGAACCGCTTGCATGCCCTCTTGGCCGGATATGCCGACGCCAATGTGAGCCGTCTTGATCATCGACACGTCGTTGGCACCGTCGCCGACTGCCAACGTCACCGCTTTCTGATTGCGCTTCACCAACGACACTACAAGAGCCTTTTGCAACGGCGTCACTCGACAACAGATGACCGCCTTGCAGGCAGTGGCAACTTTCAAAAATTGCAATTCCATGCTGGACTGCAAGGCGTGCACTAAACTGTGACCGTTGATCACCAGCGCATAGCCGTCCAGACGATCCACAGAATCAATGAAGTTTGCATCATTTGCCAGTGGAGCGATCACAGCATCGCCGTTGCTGCTGGTGTTGGTGTTGTTGAGGAAAATTTGCTGTTCAATGCGTTCAAGTTGAGCACGAACTTCGTCCATCTTATAGCCGTCCACTATGAACACCTCTTTCAAATTGACCGTCAACAGACGACACGAATAGCCAATGTTGATGGCCGTCTCTTGCTTGTCGCCGGTCAATACCCAAACTTTGATGTTGGCCGCAATCAAATTTGCAATTGTCTGCGGTACACCGTCCTGCAATTTATCCTCAATCGCTGTCGCGCCCAACAATGTCATGCCAGTTTCGATTTCATCATAAATTGCATCCAATTTGTCTTGTCGATTTTCCAACGATAAGCTCGCCTCGTGGCATCGTTTCTGCCATTCTTGATAATAATCAGCACTGATCTCTTTGTAGGCAAGACAAAGCGTGCGCAAACCGTCGCTGGCAAATTTGTCCAAATGTGCCTACAAAATGAAATGAATATTGTTTATTTTATTTTATTTTATTTTATTTTATTTTTTTCTCTCTGCCCCTCTACTGCTGCTGCTGCTGCTGCTCGTGCTGCTACCTCTCTTCCTTTATCTACCCCTCACTGATTCTTTACCTCGCTTGGCCCTTCTCTGCCCCTCTGTTCTGTTCCTACCCCTCTTCCCTTTCTCTGTCCGTCGCTCCCAGAATTTTCACAATCTGCTAGGCAAAGTTCCAATCCAGCCTACCTGCGTAGTAGAGTAGAGTTGATCAGTAGGCCTGGCGGTGATTCGACGCAAAATTACCGTATCAGCACCTTTGCAGTAGAGCTCAATTTTGCCGCTTTTCTTCACAATGACCGACATCCGCTTGCGCACGTTGTTGAAGTCAAGAATGCACAGCAGTTCGTATTCTTCTTCAACGCCCATCACTTCAACAACTATTGATCTCGGCGTTCTGGACAAAAATACATAACCGAAGCAACGAGCCGCGACCGTCAACGCCGCCTCGTCAGGACTTTGAGCTTGATATTCCAAACGGTTCGTTTTCATCTCGGACATGACAGTGTGGCAAAGGCACAGACAACGCCAGTACTGATCCACGGCTGCCAGTCGTTGTTTGGTGTGCTTGAACAGCTTGCGATCGTAGAATACAAATTTATCGTCTGCCCATTTGTTGTCAGAGAAACTGATCGGTCGTGGACCCTGAACAACAAGAACAGAACAACGTTGTTAAAATTGGAAAAGCAATTACAGTTCATAAATAAAACATGCAAGCAAGCAAACATTTTCTTCACTTCAAATTAACATACCCCTTTTCCACGAACTTTATCCTGCTCCATTTCTTCTACAGGCATGTCGCCGTAAACAACACCGTTGATAGAGCATTTGTTGAATGTCATGATGTTCTGCGTTAAGGTTCCAGTTTTGTCACTGAATATGTACTGCACCTGACCGAGCTCTTCGTTCAGTGTTGTAGTACGCGACCTGGCTGCAGTATCCATGGGTGCATAGTAGAGATTCTCATCCCAGTTGATCCACCAAGAATGACAGACGCGAATTATTTCAACGCTAAATTGAAATTCAATCAACCAATCAACAAACAAACAAACAAACAAACAAACAAATCATCGGCAAAATTTTACACACCTGACGTAGAGAGATATTGGTACTACAGTGTTCAACAGAATTGCGTAAGAGAAAAAGACGAGAAAGGCAATGAAAACAACCGTCGCGGTAGTGGTCGAATGCTGTTCAACAAACGAATCCCACGGTAGAAAAGCTTGAAAATTCTTACCCGTCGTCCACTCCCACGTGCCGCACAACACTGCAGAGATCATGCACATTGATAACAAGAACAGGACAATCTAAAAAAGTGTATACACATAAAAAACATCGAACGATCTATATGTATATAGTGATGGATGGAAAATTGAAAATTACACCAATGATAAGGACGTTCAAGAAACGATCCAAGCTGGTACGCTTGAAAAATGTCTTGCCACTGTTCATCATCAGCTTGGTATCACGGCCGGCAAAAATGACCACACCAAAGCACCATTTCGTGTTGCGCAGCACGCAGCCACGCAGAAGCATCTTCTCATTGTCCAACGGATACGTTTTCTCCTTCCAAGACAAACGACCCTGGAACGAGCTGAGACAGTTGTTTGGAGCTTCGCACTGGATATCGCCGTCGAAGTTGCTAATTTGAACCAAATCGTCGCCCATAGCAGCCGTCTCAGGTAAAGCTTGCTTCGCTTTCAGGTTCGTCTCGCCGTCAAGCTCGGCCGTTTCAATGTAACAAAGACCGTGCGGCTCACTTGTCGACAACAACAACAAATCTGCCTGCAATAATTAATCTGAAAACAAACAAACAAACAAACAAACAAACAAACATATGCTCATTATTTACAGCAACAAAATTGTCATTTTCCATTCGAATCACATCGCCGACTTGAACGTTCTGCCATTTTTCTTCCACCACTTTACCACCGCGTACTACTTGTGATTTTCGATTGTTAACTTGATTATCACTTCGGTGCCTCTGCTGAAATTGTTCAATTAACATTAAAAACATCATTAAAATTAACAACAACGCCTGCCGAAAGAACAAGCCAAATCTTCTTCTTCCTGTCACTACTGATTTCTCAACCAATGCATTCCTAGAGTAAAATTTCTCACATTCACAACATTCTCTCGACTCATCGATGAGTTTTCAACGCTTATCTTTTTCACACATGCCAAACATTGTTCCTTTGCCAAAATCAACACACAACACCTCTCATTAATTAATTTAACAAAAACACCATCGATGAATAAAAATATTTTAAAAAGAAATTTCAACTTACAATACAACAACAAACTATTACACTATTTATTGGTGATGCACAAGGTTGAAAACTGCATTTTAAAAATTAAGCTGTCATCACGTGTTCGAAATATTAAAGGTATTTTTCTTTGGAAAAATTAACAAAACGCAAAACAATTGACAAGCTATTTTGTTCGACTGTCAAAACTTGCCACAACAATGCATCGATAAAATCACATCTCAGATCAGCACAAAATAAATGATCAGATACTGAAAATTTGAAATTAACTTTTTTTTGAGCAAATAAATTATCAAAACAATAACAACAGAACAACAACATCCGACTGTATATACGGGTGACGTAAATGGGGAGACAAGAAACAACTTTCGAAAATAAATATAATGCAACAGCAGTCATTTTCCACATAATTATAATTATTATCAATATGCAATCTCGTATGTTCATTTATATTTTTAAACAAAACTAAATCAAACTTGCTTTTTGAAATTTAAGCACTTAAATTGCAAATTTATACAAGTTATAAAAATATAAGCAAGCAGACTAAAGTTAACGTACACCATTAAAATCAGCTATTCAGCAATGTAAATTATTCAAACATATCAACTTGATAATTAACACTAAATACGTTAGCAGTAGTTCCAATTTTTTCTTCTATTAAACAACAAAATCAATTGTTGCCTGTGAATATAGAATTTTTCCTCATTTCAAACGGAAAATTCAACTTGTTTTAAAAAAAACAAGCAAAATAATGTTTCCTGTTCCAAAAAACAATTAATAAAAACCTACGCACGGCATACAAAGCACGAGAAGATAACTTTGAAAAAAAAACAAATACACTGATAAAATGTCAACTAAAATGACAAGTACATCATTAACAAAGTTATCCAATTAATAATAGTCAAAAGAATCAAGCATTCTTTACAAAATATATTTTAAAAATCATCAAAGTATGCTGCTAAATTAACAAAGAAAAAAAAATAATAATCAATATGACAATTAAATTTTTTCTCATTGTAGTCATAAAGATTGTTATTCTATCCACTGTCAATTATGTTTACGCATCCGGATGTTTAAATGAGAAAATGTTCAAATTGATATTTTTAAACTGCATCCCCGTTGAATGAGCTTTGAAAAAAAAAAGCTTCAGTTTAAAAAGAAAAGAAAAAGAAGCCAGTTGCTCTTGTAAAATTAACCCCCGGTCAATTTGAACATTGCATACTATCGACCGGTTACTGTAACAGAATGTGCATCATGACAGAACTTGATTATTGAAAATCACGAACCAGTTAGCAGTATTCAATTACTAGTTTACTATAGTACACTAAAACAGTCAGGAACTATCATCAATCTGTCATCACCACCTTTATCCTGACAAAACATTCATCAAGTTGAATTGTTTTATCAAGAATAATAGAATAATCAAGATAACAACGAACAAATAAACAAATAAGTAATTACCAAATCGTCAAAAGCATCCTTGGCAGCAGTCAACGACAGTACAGCGACCAGGGGAAGAATGGTGGTCAAAGATGTTAACGAAGAAATTTGTGGAATAAGCTTGAAAAGAAAATCAACTGATTTTAACAATAATAAAAAACATAAATAAAATAAAATGTACACGAACAAACAAAATTTACCTGCAATATCATGAGAATAAGAAAGTAAAAATTGGCCAATCTTTGGAATTGTTCAAATAAATTCTTTGGTAAAAATGTGAAAACATTGTACTTGGATGTACGTATGAAATTTCTCTGAATAATAATTATAATATTAAAGAGAAATAAAATAAGATTAATATTATAAAGTTGTCAATACCGCGTAGTCGAATTGTTCATTGTAATCACGGTCGTTAGCTCGGAGTCGTCGTTCAACTTCAGAAACTGCCCATTATTAAAGCAAAAAAAAACCCAACATATCAGTTTATTAAAATAATAAAATGTGAAAACGCAGATTTACCATTTTCTTGCGGATTGCGTTTCCGCTTCTTTTTGAACTTTTTCAACATTTTGCTGAACACGGCCGCCGTATTTGGCATAAAACAAACGTCCCTTGTTGTCAGACGGCCATTTCTAATTGCAATAAAATATGAAAAATGAAAATTATGAATCTAAAATGAACATGAACGAGAAATGTGCAATATTTCAAAATTTAAAAGATAATAAAATTTCATTTAAAATGGGCAACAAAAAAGAAGAGAAGCAGAAGAAACACTTCCGTGCCATGGCCAAAACACACCGACGTCAAAGAATGACTGCTGTCGGTCATGTCCCCAATTCAGGACGCTGTGACCGCTTGTGATGCACAACAACTCCTGTAACAAGTTGTTGGTCTCGCCTTTACTAGTCCCAACAGCAAAACAACTCTATTCACAAAAAGCACCCAACTGAACAAATGACAATATAATGCATAATTCCTGTTCAGAATACAATTTTTGAAAGCAAAACAAACAAACAAACAAATGAATAAATGAATATTTTGAATTTGAGAAAAAAAAAACTAAGTTTAAAAGAAAAAAATCGATAGATGTAGCCAATTTTCAATACTAAACTAAATCAACGGACCTTGGCTTAATTTTCGAGGTAACATTTTGTCCAACAGTGCCGACAACAGTAGACTGATCACTGGTCGACAATGCCATGCTTGACGTTGTCCACAAAGTGGCAAGCTTGAGATGCAGAGAAAAAAGAACGCAAAAAAGAAAAAAACACCGCCAATGCAAGAGAAACAGTTAATTCACAAGCTGATCGATCTTCAACGCATTCCGTTCGGTCTTCGGAAAAGCAGCAATGGCCAAGCTAGCTAGCTAGCTAGCTCGTCGTCAGTTAGCATAAAAATAACCTCACAGCGTTAGCAAATGCGTGTGTGTGTGTGTGTGTGTGTGTGTGTGTGTGTGTCGCTAAGCAAAACTAGCATTGCTCTCTCCATCTCTCTTGCTTACGATGGAAACGCTGGCTAAGAATTCTGCTCGCCAATAGACAACCAACAACCGAGATGAATGGTCAACTTTGAAAACCTTTTCTTTCACAAAACAACAAAATTGCACAATTAATTCTGCAACATCACTGTTATTCAACGAAAATCCAACAGAAGCAGAGATGTTTCAATAAACAGAGAACAAAGACACAGCACCCGGCATGAACGACGTCACATTATTGTTGACAAATTCATCGTGACAAATAACGTAAGCAACTGAATTGAATATTCAATCATCATTCTATTGTTTCCCGTAAATGATATTTCAAAAGGTCAAGAAAAAAATTTTTAAAATTCAATTTGAACAATTCAAAAATCACTACAACTTACTCGCAGTGCGGCTGTTGCGATTGACCAGAATTTGAGAGATCGTGTGCTTCTTGTACACTGTTTGATGAATACATGAAAATAAATTTACAAAGTACATCTAGCCCACTGGAAATGAGATCCAGCGGCCATCGACCACAACTAAGACATTCAGCCAAAGCTAATCACCAACCGACAATGCAACCAAAAATCCTGCATTTCATTCTGTATGAAAATCAAGTTCAATAATCGCACCAATTTCAATCGAACAATTTTTCCACAAACAGCGCGTCAGAACAGATGTAGGTGTTAAAATTTGTTAATCAAATGCGTAATAAATAAAATTTATAAACAATCACTGAACAGAGAAGCAAATATCAACGTTTGCATGCATTTCGACCTTTTTCTCAAATGAAAAAACATTGAAAACAAAATTGATTGTCAATTTTAACAATTTCAAAATTATCTAATTGAAAAAGAACAACAAAAATTACCTACATTTGGTATAAATTTTGCACAGTGGTTGGTATTTTCACATGAAAAAAAGCTTACTTGATTATCTTTAATTACCGTATTGATGTAATTGAGTGATTCGTATAGTGCGGTGGTGGTGATTGCGTTTTGTTTTACTACTGCATTATTGATTCAACTTATATTTAGTGAACTTATTTCAGCGGCGGCTAGGTGTGTGGAGGGAAAAATTTTGTTTCACAAGTGCTGTTTGATTTCAAAAAGCACCACCACAACAAGCTAGCTGGTAATCGTGTTGCTGTTCTGGCTTGCCATGGAGGAAAAGGAAAATATTTTATTTCTAATTGTCGACTTGAATCCAGTATGGTTGGGCAGGTTGATGGAAATGGCGGCAGATAGTAGAGGTTTTGTGATCGGTTCCTACATGAGCGCGATCACGGCATTTTGCAAAGCTTACAGCGCCATGTCGATGCGAAATCGTATATTCGCTATGGGTGTCTGTTTTCGAAGTCGTCTCATTTTCCATCCAAGCAAATCTGAATTGCAAAGTGGAAATTTCGAAACCGACTTCTCGACTATCAGTGAACGAATTCGAAACGGCATGATCGGTCTGATTGGAGAAAACCAACACATCTCCAATTGCAAATCCAACTTCAGCTGTCGAACCAGCTTATCGCCAGCCTTGGCACAGTGTATCTGCTATTTGAATAGGCAGAAGAAGTCGACAGACGACTCGAAGATCAGTGGAAGAATTTTGCTTGTCAAACTCAGCGACGACACCACTGACGAGTATGTGAACTTGATGAACGTCTTCTTCACTGCACAAAAGCAGAATTTGATTATCGATTGCATTTCGTTGGCTCAAAATCTGGCACTCATGCAACAAGCCTGCGACATCACCGGCGGCTTGTACATGATGGTGGACAACATCAGCGCTTTGTTGCCCCATCTGATGGTCCATTATTTATCCAGTGCTGATCTGCGCAGCATGTTCCATATTCCAAAAACAAAAGTTATCGATTATCGTCCAATCTGTAGCTGTCATCACAATTTAGTTGAATGTGCCTGGGTTTGTTCTGCTTGTTTGTCAGTATTTTGCAATTTTCAACCAATATGCTCAACGTGTCAAACAGTTTTTCAAATTCCTGTCTTGCCACAAGTGGGTAAACGAAAAGAGAACGCATAGATTAATTATTATATTACTATTATTCCACTACTCAAAATGTCGTTCGTTCTGTTGAAATTAAAAAATAATTGCTCAAAAAAATTTAATATTATTTTATCAATGTTTCCAATCACTGCTTACAAAACGATATTTTCTAAATCACGGATACCGTTTTTATCGATGATTTTCACTTGCAACGCTTTGACATCGACAATCAGACGCTTTCGAACCTGAAGTACAACAACCGCACAGAGTAGTATTGCATTGGTAGAAAACAAGCAAACTATTCATTATTACTTCTTGAAAGCATGCCTTCAACGCGTCCATTGCTTCTTCAAATGTAAAATCTGTTCACAGTAGAATTGTAATTAATGAGAAAATACTGTAATTGAGGAAAACTTTTACTTTCGTTGTAAATTCTGTCCAGTATACTGTAAGTGAAAAAACTGCCGTAACCAAACATCAAGTACGGACCGGTGAACTGCGTACCCAAGTAGTCGATCATTGATAAATATGGGCCTTCTTGTTCATCATAGCCAGCTAATATCATGTTCACTAGATGCGGAGTCTGTGCAAAGAGACAATAAATTCACAAATCGGTTTCAATTTCAACGAACAGATATTCAATTCAACAATTATTTATATCATGACAATTTTTCAACATCTACTTACCGCAGTGCGAAGATTGTCAATGATTGTCTTACGCGCAAATGCGGCAATATTTTTTGGACTCAGATTGAAGCCTAGGTTGAAAAATTAATTGCATTCACTATGTTTGAAAAAAGCATACAAATGTAAAATAGCAAATACGAACGAACCGTGACGAAAATTGTACAAGTGCATGTTCCGTTCGACATATTCGCCGAACACATCAGCTTCACCGCCGTCACCTAGCACTACCATTGCACAAGAATCGGTCGGTAAATAAAATTTATTATCCGCTAAAATTAGTTTCAAAATCAAGAATGTGGTTAATATGAAGTTAGTTGAATTAAATTAAGCAACTACGACGTTTTAACATCAAGAACAGAAGTGCAGTTAAGTACAAGTTTAGAAAACAAGACAAGTGTGATCAAATTGGAAAACCATCAACACTGCATTGTACAAAACATAATAAATCGTAAGCAGATAATTGTTTTCAAATAAAATTATACATTAATGACAAGATATCACTGAAATGAGTTATTTTCAAATGTTGTAAAAATTAAACTATACTTTCTGTCATCATCCAGACTTGCTGTATGGACATCGTGTCCGCAGCGATCAAAACAAATTCTTTTGTTTTCATTCCGAAAAGATAGTTCAACATTTTGCGCTTTTGTACTTGTTATTCTAAAAGTGATGCTTTTCAACAAACAAAAAAATGCAATAAAATGAACGACTACAATATGCAACTGAACAACGCTGAAAGCAAGTAGCAACAACACATACAACCTGAATTGAACATTAACGTAAACTGCAAACTTAAAATGCAAAGTAACTGACAGAAATGATAAAAAAAATTTTTAAATAAATACGCATCATCATTCACAATACAGTAATAAATGATTTGCAAGATTTATTTCATTACAATGTAAATTTTTAATAATGATTATCAGCCAACATGTAACGGGCGACTGAAAGAAATAATAAAATATAATAATAATAATAATAATAATACTGGCCATAGCATTACTTTGAAAATGCTGTAACTATTCATTGTTGAAATCAACGTCAAATTTGTAATACTCTTTGTTGCACAGCAAGTACCTACCTGCGTTCATGCATCCAGGCAGAACATACTTGAACTGTTGGTTCAGTACAAGATTTTTGTATGCTTTACATTTAGAAAATCGTTGTTCCGTACGTGTATCACAGCACTTATGAGTGAAACTTGTTTGCATAATGTCATTCTCAATTCAATTGTCAATTTGGTCATATATTTGAGATGAAATTGAAAACGACAAAGTAAAAAAAAATATTTCAATTGATCTCTCCGATTGATAAAAAAAACAAATGATAAAGTTGATTAAATGTTTTCAAATGAATGCTCAGTATAGAAAATTTACTTTCTCATCTTCAAGTTACTGAGCAGAAATTATTATACACATTTGCATAATCAATTTCTGTTTCAAATTAGTTCTCACAATGGATGATAATATATCACTGAACCATGAAAATCGAAGTATCAACAAGGAGAATAAAAAATGAATTTGAAAAACCTCCAATCACCCAGTCAGTAGTGATATTCAACAAGAAAGGCAAGAAAGAAGATATAGCTAAGTGCACACAACTGTTGATTAACGTCCAATTTAGAAGTCAGTATACGCACGCAGCTGGACCAAAGCAGACCTTTCTTCAACGACAATGATGTTCATTAGTTAACAGAAGTTGACATTTCGCATCTGTCCAGTAGTTTAAAGTAGCAGCAAATGAAAAGCAATCAAAAATTACCATGATCATTGTTCAACATTAGCATCGTCGGCATTTATCAGTTTGACAAGAATGGATGATAATAATAATAATAATAATAAATTATCAGCATTTTTTTCTGTTTCCAAACATCCTCTGTTAAGAATAAAAAGTAAGAACAGTTTTTTGATTGCCCCTCACAAACAACACCGGTGGTAAATCTTGAGACAGCATTTCAAGAAAAGCCATGTACAAATAAGCTGGCTCTCGACCTTTACGTGGAACTGGCAACGAAACAACAATCAACGTTGCCTCTTTGGAATGTTTTTGAAGAAGCTCATAAGCCAACAAATGCCGATTTATCTGAAAACAAAAGAAAAAAAAAGAAATAACAAATTCATATCAAATCAATCACACAATTCAGTTCATGCTGTGCTCACTCTTCCTTGCAAATTTCGTAAATGTTCATCCGTGATGAACAGATCACCCAGTTGAAAATCATAATTGCTGGAATTTTCATCCACCATATACGCCTTCAATAAATTGTGAAACTTGTCCACAGTCACCTTAGCAGGCATGGTCAAAAGATCCGGCAACACGTACACACTGGCGTAGGAGATGCGGAATTTCGCTAATAAGGCTTTCAAGCTAAATATTATTTAAAAAAAAATACACACATAAATACAGTCAATCAGTCAATTAATATCAAATAAAAATAATTATCTTGATCGTGCACAATTTTCTCACGTACTTTTTCTCTTCTTCGACAATGTTGTCCACATTCTGTGCTTTGGTGAACACACGCAACTTGGCACCTTCCAAGTAAGATTTGGTTTGCGTTAACAAGTGAGAAATCAACAACGTCAACCCTAGAAAAGAAGCACAGTCCATAGTTGAATAAATATTGCAATTAAGATGAATTGAAATTTGAGAAATAAACATATTACAACAACAACATAAATAACAGAAACAGCATTATCAAAATACAAAAATGCAATGATGATTATATATATATATATATATATATATATATATATATATATATATATATATATATATATATATATATCTTTGTTTATAATTTGAAAAAATGTAAATTATCACCACCAACCTCCGTCATCAGAAAGCCACCAAACATCTATTGTAGCATCTTTACGTTTACGACGAAATTGATTTATAGCTACACTGAGACCTTTGGCAGCTATTGATTGTTTGTTGTTGACAGGCCGTTTTGGAATTTTATCTTTCTCAAATATGATGCCACTGTTGAGTAGCTTTTTCAACTTTGCTATTGGCTCTTTGTTGGCGTTTGCACTTTTCTCAGCAGTCTCGGTGGATGCAATTTTGTTGCACGAATTGCCGTTGTTCAACGTGCTCAAATCATCCGTGCTGATTCTTGGCCGGTAAAATTGTTTAATCATCAACGGATTCAACAATTCAGCACCGTCTGAATCGTGCTTTTCAATAAAATCAGAAAAATCAAACCCAGAACTCAATCTCAAAATACACAAAGCCATATCGTGATTGAAGCATTCACTAAATAAATGATGTCAATTAATTAATTAACGAAAATATAATAATAATAATAATAATAATAATTTCGTTTACTGTATAATGCCAAAATAATTGCTCATCTCTTTTTTGGAACACGTACGCCAGTCAGATTTGTAGCCGAGAAAAACAATATTTGGACACAGCTTACCCATGCCGCTCATTTGAAATAGCATTTCAATACCGTTGTTAAAATTGTCAATTACAACCGGAGCGTAGAATGCTTTAATTTTACGACGTCTAAGCCAACCGTACATCAGCACCATCCACTGATTGAGCATGTAGCAAATTTCCGATGGATTTTCCAGCTTTGAAACAAAAAATTATAATATATATAATAAATTTTCAAGTAAAAAAACTGTTGCTTACGACAATCACATGACCGCAAACCATCAAACTTATATCTTTTGTAATGCTGCGCACGAAGTCTAACATACATGGTCTAGTGACAGGATTGCCGGCTAGTACCAACACTTGTGGACGATAATTTTTCACGTGCTCTTCAGTGCTCATCAAATGAAGCATATCGTGCAAAGCTTTGGTGTAAATATGCGCTTGACCACTGGAACCCCAATTGACAGCTTCAACAAAAAAAAAGATTACATATCAGTCAGTGCACAGTAATAATTGTATAAAAACAAAAGAAGCATTACCCGGTCGTCGGTGTAACAAATACACATACAAAGAGCTGATGATGGCCAACGTAACGAGTGCTGTAGCCCAATGCAAAATGAACATAGCCGCAATGCAAAGCACAGCACCCAACAGTGATAGCCACATGTTGTAATATTTGAAAGCCGGTCGCCATCCAGGTGACCTGGCCAGTGAGCCATCAAAGCATGCATAGTTGATCAAGGCAAACGACGCCAAATAAAGATTCGATATCAACGGAGCAACAGTGTTCAAATCTCCTGGATAAATAAATGAACAAATTTCTTTATCAAATCAAATAAAATATTGAGCAAATTGTTGAAAATTGAATACCAACGGCAATCACCGCTAAACCAATAACAGCAACAAGAATGGTCGCTCGACGAGGTTCTTGCATAGAGCCGGATCCTTGACCAAAAACATGTATATACGGATACAAACGATCCTTGCAAACTGCCTGAAAATCAAAAATTAAATTTAAAAATTTTCAATAAATTTAACTTGGCAAATTGCACCTGGATTGTACGCGGTGACGAAATCAAGCAAGTTAATGAAGAGCTCAAACAGGTTGCAAAAATACCTGCTGAAACAAGCGGCCCAAAAGCACTTTCCATTTCCATCACCTAAATCCTGTCATTTCAACAAAAGTCAATTCTACAATATTTTTTTACATTTTACATCACTTTTACAGCAGTGAATTTCAAATCAAGAAAAAGAACAAAGTAACAATTAATATAATTTTTTTTAAAAAAATGAATACATTAAACCAAAATTTTATACCTGATTATCATGAAGCAAACCATATGAACAAGTTCCCGTAGCCGCGCAAGCGGTCAAATTACCGTTGTACAAATCAGTAATGTTGCCAGAAGCATTACTGAAAGTAAAAATGAAATAAAACTGACGAAATAAATAATGAGAAACAAAGGGACGAACAAAATAATACCGTAAACAAGTAGCACCAGTTAGCCATATGCCGGAGAGGTAGAGAATGGTGGTTAGAAGAATGGCAAGCAAAGTACCTTTGGGTATGGATCTATTTGGCTCAGCCAAATCACCAGAAATTCCAGCGCCGGCCATGATGCCGGTAACAGAGGGAAGGTAAACGCCGAACACTGTGAAAACATCTTCGCCATACCAACCGGGCAAAAAATTTTCATAAAATGTCGACAAACTATAGCCGGTCATACCACGAGCCGCTTTCAGCTCAGTTGGAGGCAAAAAAGTGCCAACAATGAACGTCACATAGGAGATGGAGATGATGACCAGCAGAGCAAGTTCAGTTTTCGATTCCCAAGTCACACTGATCATCACCACCGTGAATAGGAAAAGTTGCGTCAAAGCACCAATAATGCGAACATCGTTGATTCCTCCATCGATGATTTTCAAATCAGCTTGCTGAAAGAAAATAAATAAATAAATAAAAACTTTTTTTTATATAGTTGAATTGCTTTAATTATAAATAAATAATTTCACTGTCATAACGAAATTTCTGATCACATTTTCCAACTATAGTACCAATTATTAGTTAACAATGTAATATAGTACATACATATATATATATATATATATATATATGTGTGTGTGTGTGTGTGTGTGTGTGTAATTTTGGGCAACAGGAAACCAATCGCCCACTGGATGGATGGAATAAGCTTGTTGCAAAATTGTAACGAGAGAAAAAAGTATGCAACAACAACACAAACCAATCTCTTAATGAACATGGAATGGAAAACAAAAGCACACGAGCTTACATTAAGCCAGAATTGAATTGAATCGGCAAAGCCGATCACATTCATCGCTGAATAAGCAGCATCGGCAAACCCAAAAATCATACCCATACTTCCACCGAATTCTGGTCCCAGGGATCTTGAAAGCATGAAATAGGCTCCACCTAAATTAAAGAAAAAAAAATATTTACTTTTAAATGTTACTTTATGATTGGCTAAGAAAACAACAATTTAATTATAAATTGTATTTTATTTCAATTTCATCAATTTCAATCGATTCGATTCTAAAACAAGACAAAAGAGAATAATAATATAAAAGAATGGAAATGTCTTCAACACTTATCATCTAGCACAACTCGAGCACTGATAAAAATCAATGAAATTTAAATTAATTTAAATAAAATCTCGTAAGATCTCTCGTCTCCTTAAAATTATTACAATTTTTGAGCATCGAGCAAAAATTGTCATTATATATTTATTGTGAAATGAATTCTCACAGAAGTGAATTAATTATAGAAAAACAGAAATTAAAATTCAAAGTAATTCTCAAAGTAACACATTGTAATATAACTACATATATTGTAACTGAAAAAAAACCTTATATATTTTATGCATAACCATCAAAGAAAGATCATCGGACGGCAGCAAAAAGACACTAAAAGCTGGCTAAAAATAAAACACGTGTCATAGAACAATAACTTATTTAAAATAAGATTATGAAAAATCACAGTTGCCCATTTCTGAATTAGACATGCAACAATTTTATTATCGATATAACCATCATTAAGATAATATTTTTATTTACAACTTTGTTCTACTAATTTAGGGTAAAAGTATATTTTTTTCATTGTGTATTCTTCAAAAAAAGTTGAACAAATAAATAAACTACATTGTATAATAAATGGGTGCGCACATGTGCGTGTGTGTGTGTGTGTGTGTGGTAAACAACCAACAACATTTCATTATTCAAATTGATATTCATTAAATATGGATTTACCTCCTTGTATTTCACCATTTGTGCAAAGAGCACACATGGACAATGCAGTGAGCGTTGTGATTACTGTACTGAAAAGTACAATTAACGTGCCAAAACCAATTCCAGCTTGACCAGCTACCCATCCAAGACGCAAATACAAAGTTGCACCAAGGATGTTTAATATACATCGAATCTACACACACACACATATATATATATATATATATATATATATTATGCACATGTATTTTATAATACTTAAATTGATAACAGTTTCTTCATTAAATAAAACAAAACTTTACCAAAACTCCCCGTATCCAACCAAACTTCACTTTCGCATCCGGTGGTTTAAAAGTGCCTGCGTTTGGTCCATCGGTAGAGACATCCTAAAATTAAAAAAAAACCAATCCTTTATATATGCTTAAAATAGAAAGAAAAAAAAACTGCATACTGGTTCATCAAATAAACTGCCTTCACTGACACTGATGTAATCGATGGATTCGTGCAGGTCGGTTAAGCTGGGTCTGGAAAGGCGTTTTTTCAACAATTCCTTTTGATAAATGCGAATCGTTGGTGCTTGCATTTCCATATCCATCGACACTGTACGACTGACGAAGTTTGGTTCGGATAGTTTTTGTGAACTATGAGAATAGAAAATCGGTTCCTCAGAAGTTTTTTCTGGATCTTTTGCCATGATTGAAGAAGGAAAATTATTCAAATCTGCTAACTGTCACTTTTTCTTGCTTGTTAATGTTCTTCAATCAATTTAACTTCTTACTCTTCTTGTACATTACAAATCACTTTCATTTTCTTTCAGTTGCCTAAAATTACGAAAAAAAAGAAAATTATTTTATAAAACAAATACAAATATCCTTATGAATAAAACTTAAGTAAATCAACATGCATATATGCACGTATTTATATGCATATATGTAGTGCATATGTGCAACAAGCAGTGCTGTTGACAATGACCAACTGCTGCAAAGCAGACCGATGATGCATTCGTTGATAGTTTGATTTTCGATTTTTCCCTCCATCTATGTATGCATTTGCTTGTAGAATAAGTGAAACGCACGCTTGGTGTTGATTTTAACAAATTCCTCTACTAAATGTACATCGATGATCACACAGGGCTGCTGACCGGTCGATCAAAATTAGCAAAGCAAGCAAAGAAATGGCCAATGAAACTTAAAATGATAGAGAATGAAAAAATAAACTAAATATCTACTACCCTCACTAATCTATACGTTAATTTCCAATCAATCTGCATGGAAGAAGTGACAAACAATACAAAAACATCTTCAATTTGTCATTTGAGTCGACTTTAAATATTGATATGATTAATGATGATGATGATGATAATGTAATCTTGATGAATGGCTGGCTAACCGAAACTATATAAAAACCAACTGGCCGAAACTGATTGCAAACAACATATCAGTCGATGAAGTAACCATGAGTAAATAAATTATTAAACATAAATAAATAAATAGAATGATTCAATAAATTTTTTTGAAATACGACAGTGATCTATCTATCCAATGATAACTTTTCTAATACAATCAATTTAACAAGTGTGCCCAAAAGCTGAAAATGTACTTATTATTATTTTAAATAGTTTGGAAAAATAGAACAACTTTTATAAAACAGTTCGGCAAATTAAAATGTCAAGGCGTAAATTCAATTGCAAAGTATGCGTTATCAGCAATTATAATTTGCATAAGTGAAATCAAATCAACTAAAACATGACAGTTAAAACAAGTACAATTGTAAAATTGCTTACATAAAAGTGATATAATTTTTCTATTTCAAACGCACAATCGAAAGTTTTATTATTATCATTATTATTATTATTATTATTATTATTATTATTATTATGGCACAGCTAAATTTTCTTCTTCTTCTTATTCTTATTCTACAATAAAACAGATAAAACTGAAAGAAAACAACATACCGTTTCAATGGAATGGTGTTGATAAAATAAAATTGCAATGAATAGTAATAATTTTTGTGTGCTGATTTTTGAAAATTTTTCCAAAAAGGACAATTTTGAATGAACACTGGACAAACACAACTGCTGCCCATTTAATAAGCAAGCAATTTTAATTTGCAGCACATTTCAACTGGATAAATCTTTCGGTCAAATGATCGAAATAAATTATTTAAATTCGAAAACTGATTGATTTCCAAACTGAATGCATGCATTTATTTATAATTAAATTTAAAAAAGAAAAAGAAAAATTTCCTATAAATAGACAGATAAATACAATAGTTGACTTTCGACATCAAACAATACAGGCTTGTATCGTTACAATTTCTGCATTGCTTGTACTTTTGTCATTTAGAAGCAATTATTATCCATTTTCACAACTGAGTGCAAGTTGAAGCGTTGAAAAATGCTATAAATTTTTCGCAGACAATAAAAACTTGCTACTGCATAATGCATTTTTGAAACAATTAAACTAATCATCAAAGGTGAACGTGAAACAAGAATCTCAAGTTCATTTTCAAAATTTTGAAATGGTCAAATATTATTATTATTATTATTATTATTATCAGTTGATCAGTAGTAGTGGGAAATTTTCCACTCTCCCTGCAACCTTTGCCGTGTGTGCCATGCAATTATTAAATATAAAACAAATAAAACTGCCCTTCTAAAATTTTAATTATTATGTGAGAAAAATTCATTTCGCCATCGACCCGACAACTCGGCTGGATCTAATTTCTCCATTTGCGCACAACTCAACTCAGCAGCACAGATTGCTTTGCTTTGCTGCTCAACTTCATCATCATCAGTGATAATAATTTTCATCGTCAACAACACCATCAACATCGCCATCACAAAAGCTCAGCACGAACAATTAAACGGCTAATTTTAGAAATAAAAAAGCTACACCAAATCTTACCAATAAACAAAATGCCCAAGTTTGAAGAAGAATCAATTAATTCTACAACTTCAAAATTGCTCAGTCAATTTTGTATATATATAAATATAATATCAGTCAGTTTGTGTGCACTTGAAGAAAACTGCCAAATGACAATACAATATTAATAATAATTTATATATATATATATATATATATATATATACATATCTACATATCTATATATAGATGTGTTTGCTGTTGAAAACAAAGCAACAAAGCTAGTGCAGACAGAAAACAGGTAAAAACTGGTCAAATTTTGACAATAACGAGACAAGCTTGGAGCTTATCCTCATTGTGTAAGAATTTGATTTTCTTTTTGAAAATAAAATATTGTACACAAAAAGAACCACATTCAAGCGAACATATTAATATGACACTGATTGTCAATTGATTTGAAAGAAAAATTCATTGAACATTGTTAGACGGAGACGATTGGACGAAAAATTCACAGCTAAATCTGTCCTAAATCGTTGAACAAAGCTAAATTTCAATGAACACAATAAAAACTTTTCAAAATTTTCATATTGTCAATGGATATTTTTGTAAATCGGTTCCTATTTACTGGTTCAGTAAATTAAAAAAAAAAAAAATTTTCTCACTTCTGCAATTGTTAAAGCAACAACTAGATATTTCATTTCATCACATTTCTACATTCATTAAAATGAATGAATATGCAATTGTGATAAGAACTTGATGAGCAGAAGGAACAAGCAAAAGGAAAGGAAAGCAGAAAAAATATTTAAAATTTCGCAATACAACGTTGTAAATTCATGTGATAAACTAAATAAAAATAATAATGAAGTTGAACTGCAAAGCAAATCATGTACAAGAAAAATTACATTCATTTATTCATTATCATTATTCATCTGCATGATCAAGTGATGTGATTATAACAAAACTAATTATTCATTTTAAGTTTTAGAAGTTTTTTAAAGTTGTACCAACGCAACTATATAAATAGCAACTAGAAGAAATGATCATAAACAAGGAATGACAACAAGCACATTTCTGAATAAAATTCATACACCTTGTTTCACTTTCATGTTCTCAAAAAAAAAAAAAAGTAAAACACAATACTATTGTTTAATAATTGAAATTATATACCACAAATTATGAAAGCAAATTTCTGTTCACATCATCGTCAGTCGTGTTTTGGATAAATTTATTAATAAATAATTTATAAAAGTTTCTTTTGAAAACAACCGCATCTACAGCAGTGAAATATATTTTGAAAAGCAAAAAAAAAACAAAAAAAAAATTACTCCTAGCTATAAAGCAAAAACAATCATCTAGTTTTTACGAGAAAATTGAAAATTTTCACAACATTACTTTCACAAACGGTGAATGGCTAGAGTTAACACGGCCATTGGTGAAAAAGCAACTAACTGCATAGATAGCTGAAGAAAAGATTTCTTTTTTTAATCAAATGAAAATAAATTATCGCCATTTCGATCGAGTAAATTTTGAATAAATTAAAATAACAATTAATGAATTCAAACTACACATCGTACCGATGAGACAATGGATGATTAAGAAATATCATTTTTTACTAAACCTGAAACTACAAAACTGCAAAGCTAATGCAAAAGATCACATCAAATTTTCAATCTGAATATTCTGTTTTTTTTTTTAAAAATGTTACTCTACTCTAACAACGACGATGACGACAACGATGATAGATTTTTTTAACATCATTCAAATGAAATGCATCCAATTTATAAAATTACTTTTTATGTTATTTTTTCATTTTCCGCTTTTTGAATTTTCAACAAAAAGAAAATTCAAATTAACTAATCAGACAGCTTTATTGATATATATATATATATATATATGTTTTTTGTTGAAAATGATTTATTCAACGTTTCTCTCATTTCCTGCACATTTGTGGAACAAACTTACAAAATTCCAATGAACAAACAACTCCCCAATACACTACACAACTAGCTTTCTCATTTGTCACTGCTTGTTGAAAACTTTCCAACTATACACTCTTTGAAAAGGTATTGATTTGAGGCAAAAAAAATAATATGATAATAAAATTACAATAAATAACGCAAACGGGATTGATTGTATGTACAATTGAAAAAATAAAATTCGTATTATTCTTCATTTAACAAACAAAGCTACTGATTTTCAAACTGAGACAAAAATCAGAATAAAATAGCCACAAATTGGAAATGAAATTGAGAGAAAAAAAATTCTTTTTCTTTTTTTTTTCCATCTCAGATGATCAATCAATAATAATAAATGCCAAACTATGCTTTCAGAAAAATACACCAAAATTTACAGTAATAATTAACAAAGTGATCAAAAGCAAGAACATCTTGACGTCAACGCATGGCAATGAATCATCCATTTCAAATATAAAATGTCACAATGCTTGCAAAAGCAATTAATTATAAATTACTGTAAAAAAATTGCTGTTCCAAATTCATACAACACTCAACTGATTGAGGAAGAAATATTGATGCAAATATTTTGAAATGAAATGAATCTTCAGTAGAAATAAAAAATTTTATCCCGCTCAATTCTTTGCTTTTTTCACAGAAACAGAAAAAAGCAAGAAAAACATTTTTAAAAAAAATCGTACCCTTCCAATAGTAAGAGAATAAACAAAGAAATTCAAATTCAAAGAAATGAAATGAAATGAAATGAAATGAAATACTTACTCAATTACAGTAATGTGATGCAATGGTAAACTGTTCTCCGTCCATTGTGGGCTTGTTTCTCTCTTCGATGATACAATCGAACATTGGAGCGGATTGATGAACGAAAACGAGTAATTTTATGCAAATTTATTTTCCTCATTGTTCATTCACTGAAAAAGCAAGCAAAACGTGAGTAAAAGCATAAATAAATGTGAAAACAGAAATTTACATTTAAAAAAAGAAACCAAGTAAGACAGAAACCGTTGTCAATTTGTACGAAATATATGTACAAATTGCAATTATTATTATTATTATTATTATTATTATCAACCAATAATTAAAAGCATGCGATCACAATCAGTCAGTGAACAGAAGAAGAAGACCATAATTGAACGTCATCAGTCAATCAATTTCTATCAGAGTGCTCAACTGTTGACAAAGTGGTTCCAAATCTTCAACCGGTGCGCACCAGTCGGTCTGTTCCAACAGTTGCATTGTCTGGCAAATTTTCACATCCGACGAATCCGGATCAGAGCAAAGCAACGTCTCGTAAAATCGACTGGCCGCGTAGCGTCGGATATTCAAGCACGGATGGGTCAATAAAGCCACAACTGTCCGTCGAGCTTCCGTAGCCGCTTGCAACTTGCTGTACTGCATGAACTCGCAGCACAAGTCGACCACTGCCCTCAGCTTGAGCAACTTGCTCTTGGTGATGTTGCTTGAGTGGTGGACGCCGCCGCTGCCCTTCTCTACATTCCAACTCTTCGACACCGCCACGTACAGTCTGCTCAATTGCCAGTCTTCGACTTCTTCGCAGTGTTTTGGAAAAATGCCCATCGACAGAATCTTCTGCAACGCCTTCATCAACAGCAACGACAACCAGCCGACGTTGGAATAGTTGTGGAAGAGTGACAAGAAATTTTCCATCAACTGACTCATGTAGAAACTGACCGTCGGCAATGATGACGCGTAGTCGATCAGACTGACCAACGCACTTTCGGCCACGCTTTGACTTTCCGAGCCGATCGCCAGCACGTAAGCGAACAGAAGATGCTTTTGAAAAGCCGGCATTGCCAAAAAGCTGATCAAACGTCCGTAAGCCTGAGTTGGCGATATCCACTCGACCGTCTCTTTCAAAAATGCCCGCTCCAAGTCGTCCCTGTTGACCAAGAACGGCCTCGGCGGTTCAATGCTCAAGATGTCGACCATCACTGAACAGGCCAACTTGCGCTGCAAGTGGTTCACATCCAGACATTGTTGCAACAAATTCTGCGTCAACAACACCATCAAATCGGACCGCACCAGCAGCATGCCTTCGGCCTTGGCGCCGTAACGTACCAGCTCGCAGAGATTCTGCAACGCTTGCCTTCTCACCAGCATGCCGACGTCGCCGACCACCGTACGAGTCAGATCTTCCATGGCGAGCGTGTGACAACGGAGCACTTCCAAATAGTCGCAGGCGAACAGTGTCGTCTCGGTAATGTCCGCCTTCCAGCCGACCAGCTTGAAACTGACCGCCACGTGGAACATCGCCTTCAAGCAAGCTTGCCTGGCTTTCACCCAAGCCCGCCTGGGTCCTCGGCTGTCGCCGAAACAATCGGACAAAGCTTGAACAACCCGTCCTTGTTGCAAGTTGAACATCAAATTGCAAAAGCAGCTCAATTCCAAAGCCGCACCGACGCAGTCCATTTCCGAGTTCGGCTTCTCCAGGCGACCAATCAACAGTTCGAGATATTCGATCAACTGCTGCTTGGCGTCGGCCGCAAAATAGTTTTCGGCGTGAGCGTGGTAGGCGGCCCGCAGTGCTTTCACGCTCACTTGTCTGGTCGTCTCGTCCGCGTTGGTCAGGTTGGACTTCAGAAATGCAAACCAAAACTGCAACGTCTCACGCTTGACTGGCATGCCGCTTTCGCTGGCTTCGACAATCAAATCACAAATGGCACTCATGTAAGAGAAACCATAAGTTTTCAACAGCAGACCAGCTTCGGATATTTCTTTTGGAATTTCCATAATTTCGTCTTTCCAACGTTGTTGAAAATTGTTGAATCCCTGCTCTCCGGCCAGCAAATAGGCGAATGAATTTCTTTCTTTGTACAAAGCCACGCCCAGCTTGGCCAACGCGACCATCGCACCATGCTTGGAAAAGAACTGAGCTTTGCGATACAAGCACCAGAGTTGGGGAAAAACTTGAACAGCGATGTAGCACGGATCCGACGGTGTCAACGCGGCCAACGTGCCGGCGGCCAGAACGCGAATCTGCTCATCCCAGTGGGAAATTTTTTCAACGAGACATTCCATAATTGGCCTCAAATATTCACCATATTGGGCCACTTGCAGGGCAATTTCGCCGTAACATTTTCTCAAATTGCTGACGGCATAATAATCCGCCGCAGTGAGCACTTCAATGCCGTATGGAAATAGTTGATGTCGACCGACATTTTCCTACAACAACTGCAAAGCTTGCACAACAATGAAGACAAAAAAAAACAACTGTCATAATATTTTTGAAAAAAAATATATGTATTTCTTATATAATTACTTGAAAAGCAGCGGACGCGGCACGCCTGCACGTCACTTCACGGTCGAACAGAGCAACAACAAGCAGATGCGGAGCCAGATGATAGGCATGGGGCAGCATGGCCTTCTTGGTCAACGAACGACCGAACGTCCAACACAGGTAACAAGCGGAATCACGAACACTGGACGAAAGAGCGCAGCCAATTTGGTCGAATTTGAGCGCCTGCTTAGCCGAGCTAACCACTTGTTCGAGCTTGTCCGACGGAATCAGACCGTGCCGGCAGAGTTCAGCCAACGCCAGACAAACCCCTTGGATGTCGTCAGCACTGGCCGCAATGTTCGAAATCAAATCCAAAATCCAATCCACCAACCTGGACACTTGCTTCGAAGGGAGACGAGCCGCCAAACGGCCAACACCCTTCGCCGCCGACCACCGCACCAAACAGCTCGTGTCGTGCAGCATGTCCACCAAACGAATGGCAATCTCTTTGACCAACTTTGGCACTTTTTGGCATTTTTCCTCGCTCAATTCCTCGTCCTCTTTGGTCAACTTATCCAACATCCCTCGACGATAGAGTTGCTCGTCGTTCAATCTGGGCTTCAAGATGACCAAAGCGATCCGTTGGCTCAACTTGGACCACATTTTTCTCATGCAAACGTCCTGCGCTTTCCACTGAAAATCCGGAAGCGCGTTCAACTGGTCGTGAAGCCATTTCGCGTGCTTTTTCATCACACTTCGACTAGCTTTTTTCAAACAAGCTGCCAAACATTGTGCCCAACAAATCGCCACTGACAATTTTTCACTACTTTCGTTTGATTTCATCGTCGACAGCCACTCGACGGCCATCTTCAACACTTCCGGTAGACGATGAATAGCGTCCGGCCTGGTGACCAATTCGGCCAACAAACGGGCTGCCAACAGCTGCTCCCTGCCCCGACCGTGGAACCAGAGCAAAGCCAAGTCGAAAATCTTCTGCGCATAGCTGCCGACAAACTGCTCGTCGTTGACCATCTCCTGGGCGTTGTCCAAATTGAACGGCACCTTGGACAAGACGATCAGCCACAACAACAACACTGAAACCTTTTCGTGCGTACACCTGCCCCGGCTGTCCAAAGATTCTTCTTCAAGCATCAACAATACGTTCTTCAACAGGCTGACTTGGCATGGAAAGTGCCTCAACGAAGCTTTCGCACCGCGCACTTTGACCAACTGATTGGCATATTTGAAACTCTCATCACGCAACGTGCAACTGGTGCAACAATCCAAAATATAGCCAATCAATATTGGCAACACGGAAACCATCACCGGATCCAACAGACTCGGCTTCACTTGGAATTCGTCCAACAAATGACAGAATCGTTCGAAACAAGCTTCCAAATGAGAAACATCTTCGCGTTCCGTTTCATTTGGCAAAGCAATGACCATAGATCTGACATGTACAAGCCATTCTGTGAAATTATCTTTAACTACCACACTGTTCACCACGTCCGTATCAATTTCATCATCATCCATTTCTTCTTTACTCTAAATGACAACAACAACAATAACAACAACAACAACAATAATAATAATAATTCATTTCTTCAAACACTCTTGCTATAGTCTTTTTATTCAAAAAGAATTCTCGTATACAAAAAGATTAACTTGATTTAACTTAAACTACAGTACTCCAGGATTATTATTTTTATCATTTGAATAAAATATGTTAAATAATTCATTTCGTCTTGTTTTTAATCACAACAACAGATTTATTTATTCAACACTACATAACTACATTAATCAACAACTCTTTGATGAAGTCAATGAAAAAAAAAAAACTTATATTCAAAATTATTACAATTTACTGTCGTTCATTCACATAATGAAATATACTAACATCATTTTCCAGCAAAACAAATCTTGATAAATCAGCATAAATAATGCTGGTTGAATGAATAAATAATAAATAATAAAATTGCATTGTCCAAATTTTCTATAAAATTACAAGTCTCAAATTTGTTAAAAAAACAACAAAAGATAATTTCACATAACATCATTTTTCGTTCCATTACAATGTACATCCTTTAAAAATAAAAAAAAAAATTCCAACAACAACAACTGCCGTATATTATTAATTTACATTTGCAGATGAATGCATCGACAATTCTAGATGACAAGAGACATTGAAATGCCATGACTGATGACAATTGTTGGTTGGAATGAAATCGTTACGCTTCAAGCATTACTTTCTCTCTTTCTCTCGGCAGTTTGTCTAGTCAATAAGAAAAAGAAAGCAGGACTAATTTGTCAAGTTAAAAATAGTACAACGGAATAATTTTGAAAAGATAATAACAAATCGCTTTGAAAATTTCCCTTTCTATTAATTGTCTTATTCATAAAAATGCAAGCGCTTCTTCATTCCACCACAACTGGTTCATATTGTAAAGCAAAATTGAAACTGTGACCAAGTGAAAATGTGTTTCACCATCACTATTCTAACATTTGCATAGATAATTCACGAGCAAAACAAATGAACTAAGAGAAAATAAAAAATTGACAAAATTCATTGTAACATTTAAAACATCTTGATTTTTCAAAAAAAAAAATATATATATCGGCGAATCATCGAATACGGTAGTAGATGTTAATCAAAGAAAAAGCTACATAATTATGTGTAGTAAAATAAATTAGTAATAAGCAGAAAATTTATTGTATTTCTTAATGAAAATATTTCGCATTTGTATTTGCACAATAAAATCAAGTGATGTATGTATAAAATCGACAACGTCAGTGTGTTGAAGTTAAAAATGAAAATAAGTAAAAGGTTAGTGAATAAAAACAAAAAAAAAAAGAATTGCAAATATCCAGTTATCCATTTATTTTGTCAACATTTTAAACTGCTTCTTATTCTTCCACCAGTGTCAAACACAAGAACAACTAACTGGTAGTAGGATGCAATTGTCAGACCGGCGGCAATGCGATGCTGCTTGGTATTCCAGCTGTAGCCGGCCTCGGCCCAATTCATCAGTGAAAGCATTCAGAGCGCAACAGTTTGTATTGTTATTTAAAGTCACTAGACGAGAGCAACGGTTTCAAAGTTTAAACGAACAATTTTTGTCGCCAGTGATGGAAATAGACGGTCGAGAAAAAGCGTACCGTTTCATAGCTTGTTCGGCGGTGGCGTTCAGCGTGATCGCGATCACATCCGTTTGCATCACGCTGCCCATGCTGTACAATTACGTCCGCTTTGTGGAAGATCAAGTGCAAGAAGAGTTGCAACTCTGCCAGGACACTGCCCAAGATTTCATACAAGAATTCCGCGAACACAACGCCCGAAAAGTGGCCACACAATTCAAAGGTATAGTCAAGAGAGAAATCCCACCTGAATGTCGAGACTGCTGCCTGCCCGGACTGCCCGGACCTCCGGGTGTTCCTGGAAAAAATGGACGCCCAGGACGACCAGGTATGCCTGGACCGCCCGGCTTCCCGGGACTACCACCGCCTGAAATTTGCATCATCGCGGCACCACCACCGTGCAAGCCTTGTCCGAGAGGCGAACCCGGACCGCCAGGTCCACCTGGAGAACCCGGAGACCCAGGACCGACCGGTCCACACGGACCACCTGGTAAGGATGGGCTCAACGGTCCAGTCGGACCTGAAGGTAAACCCGGAGCACCTGGACCACGCGGTCCACCCGGCCAAAAAGGTACTCCCGGCATCCCAGCGTCGAACATCCCGGCCGTGCCAGGAGATCCAGGTCCGCGAGGTCCGCAGGGTCCACCAGGACCACCGGGTCAAGCAGGCAAACCGGGAGCCGATGGTCTTCCAGGTGCTCAAGGACCACCAGGCATTATGGGTCCGCTTGGTCCACCAGGACCAGACGGCACTCCAGGTGCCAAAGGTCCGCCAGGTCCAAAAGGTCCCCCTGGCGAGAAAGGTATCTGCCCGAAATACTGCGCTCTGGATGGAGGCGTTTTCTTCTCCGATGGAACTCGGCGCTAATAGCAACGCCTTTCCGCGTCTACTTTTCCATCATCATCATCATCATCATCATCACATTTGCTCCATCTTTCTCTTTTTTTCAATATTTTTTTTTCTCACTCAGCATTCAACAACAAAATCAACACTTCAAACTACCATACCAGACAATAACAATTGGACCTTTTCACATTCTTTGATCATGTGGAAAATGTTTCTTTCTACTGTCCAACTTTTGAACAAATTGTTCAACTGAATGCTGTTTTCAGAGAAGTAAAGTACTATTCTCGTGCAAATTTAGCCTTCATTTGTCCCATGAAAGGAGAAAAAAATTTCCACACCAAGGACAAAATCAACTCGAGTCATTTACAATAGAAAAAAGCAACGTTTTAATCAAACTAGCAGTTCAAGGGTTTTTGTCTAGTTTCCACAGCAGTTTATATATAAAAATCATAAAAATGAAACGGAATAAAAAATACAAACAAAACAAAAATTAATTAATTAATTAATTAATCAATGTAAAATGCATTCTCAATATACTGTAAAAATTCAACTCTCTTTGAGATTTACTTGAAATTGAAAAATTACATTTCGAAAAATTCAATAAAATATCTAAACCCTTCGACTTGTTCAAATGCACACAAAACGCAATGTCAATCGACTCAAATGAACTGTTGCGAATTGCAACAGAGTTTACACAGTAACAAAGTATGCATAGCAGGAGATTATAAAAAAAGAAGAAAGAAAAAAAAACAACACACTCTTTCTTGAATTCAAACTTAATCAACTACACACCACAGCATACGAGAAGTTCTGAATTTGAAAATTGAACAAAGTAAAATTTTCAATTTGAAAAATTTTTTGATTTCTGCTTAAAACACCAATTTTTGTATCAATTCATTTCATTTGAATTACTTAAACGCCAATGATTACTAATGATTAAAAAATATGCGAAAACACGAAACTGCCATTGACTATGATTAAAAAGTAAAGATAAATTAATTGATAACATGCAATACTTACCATATTTTCAACCGAAAACAAAACAATCACATACGCATTTCAATTTCTATATCTTTGATTACAGATGGTATTTGAAAAAAAAATTAGGCACAATTATTCATTTTTGTACATGATAAAACATCAACGATAAATTTAACAAAAAAATCATTGAACATTACGTACAATTAAAATAATTTCTATAAAAATCGTCTAGTAATAAAAAAAAAGCTTTAAAAAAATAACAGAAAAAAGTACTGACGAAAACATATCAAGCAGAACAACGTGGTTAAAATTATGCATGCAAAAAACTTTATAGTTGAACAATTATGTTGAACTTGTTCAATTAAATAAGTTGATAATTTTGGTGTTAGTTTAATTGAACGATCGCACAAATCGCGATAACCCATCCACAGAACACAGACAGCAAAGCTACAGTTCAATTGTACTTGATGCCTAATACTGTAACTACAGTAGACTTATTTAATCCGTGCTCAATGGATTTCAAATATTGAACACCCTTTGATCAAATTGACTTCTCATTGAGAATATTCACTCCGGAAAAAAATGTCTCATTCCACAAATGGTATTAATATTTTCTTTCGACGTACACCGGGCAAATCCATTGCACCTTATCTGTAAAGGATCTTTTGTGTGTATCATTTTGCAGTCTAAGAGATCAATTTCAGTTGTGTTTCCGGTCGCAGATTCACCGAAAATAGAACAATTGCAAAAATTATTTCAGACAAGGAAGATGCTCAGCAAAAAGATTTCACAGCGTTTGTAGAAAATCACGCGACGACGTTGCCAACGATCGAAACTGATGTTAGCGTATCTTCGGTTGGCTTGGCTAGTGAGGTGGCAGAAAAGCATATGAAAACAAGACGTGCAAGAATTTTCATGCCAGCCAAAGTTGCTCCTCAAAGTGGCACCAACAACACCCACGTTTGGAAAATTGAATTCGACACGCGCGATCGGTGGGAAAGTCGATTCATTGGTTGGTGTTCTAAGTAAGTGGTCGTACAATTTTCCTTTTTCCAAAAGAAAACAAAAACTTGCTGTGTTTCAACTTTCAAAATTTCAGTTCTGATCCTTTGAGCAACATTTCCATGGCCATGGAATTCGCCACGTCCGACGATGCAGTGGCATTTTGCATAAAAAACGGTGAGAAATCTCAATCCAATATTTTACTGTTTCATCTAACCGTCTACTACTACTACTACTACTACTACTACTACTACTACTACTGATAATAAACAAATGTATTCCACCGAACGTCTGACATCGTACTCTTTAATTTATTTTTTATATCACTTATGATTTTGCCTTTTGAAAACAAAAAAATAAATAAATAATAGCAGTCAGTTTTCAGGTTGGGAATACGATGTTTTTCAACCGCAAAAGATTCGAATGAAACCAAAATCATATGCTGAAAATTTCTCGTGGAACAAGAGAACAAGAGTTACACAAAAATAAATTTAATTTCACTGTAAATAAGACTTGAAATTTATGTTTAAAACTCAAGTAAAACATTTTTCAAAGTGTTTATTTTTTGTGGTTAGTTTTGTATGGTTGTTTTCCAATTATTTCCGTCTTTTATTTTAACTTTCACTACTACTTGCTTACAATTCGTTTGATTGCCATATTTCAGTATCCTTTTTTTTTAACTGCATAACCATGTCCATGGTAACAGCAACGGACAGTATACAGCGTCAGCCGACAACAATACTGAATTCATCTTCAATACAACTAGTACATGCTTGCAATTTCACTCAGTTGAATGCTTATTTTTTCTTTTTTATGATGAGAACAATTTAATTTACAGATTTTGGATGAGAATGCTCAATTGATAAGAGCAATTATGGAATGTCAAGATAAAAACAGAATGCAGGACGCCTTTCAGTAAATATGTTTGAAATTAGAATTTAAAAATGAACTTTTTTATTTAAAATTCACTTATTTAGATATCAGCAAATATTGCATCGTAATTTGATACATTTGACTCAAGCGAACGAACAGCATTCTGATTTGTTAGCAGAATTGCAGGCACCGTTTGAAAATTGTAATGAAGTTAGTAACATGCAAACCAACTATGCCCCGGTTCAGACCTACGATTCAGAGAAATTTTTGCAAGCGGAAAATATGGAGGTCAAGCTGAAACGAAGTACTATTTTTTTTTTTTTAGTGCTTATATATGAATCGATAATTTCCTATTGATGTTCATATGATGTGCATATTGTTTTCTTTGAGATGTACAATATGATATGAATGGACAAGAGATGTTAAGAGCACCATCTACTCCGGCTTACGCAATGAATGCCCAACATCAGAATCAATTTTTACAACATCACCAACAACAACAACACCAGCAACAGCAGCAGCAGCAGCAGCAACAACAACAACAACAACAACAACAACAACAACAGCAAAATGTTTCAGTGTTGCAGCAACAATTACAAAATCCACAAGCTCAAATGATGATGCCCCAAGTAGGTCCGCATTACGTTGCCCAACAAATGCCGCAAATGTATTACCAACCACAGCAGCCTAATCAACAACAATTTTGCCAAGTACCAGTGAACAGACCGAATCAAGTGAGTACAGTTTAGTGAGTTTGTATAATATAAGTAGTAGTAATTCGTTGAATAATAAATCGTTGGTTGGTTTTTGAACAATTTTTTCAGTATCCTCCATCGCAGCAGGTGCCACAGCAGTTTGGTTATCATCAGAACAGTGCAGCCGATTTACCTCCTCCTGGTGGATATGTGCAGCAGCCTCCGCCGCCGCCGAGGCCATCTTTTGTGCAACCGATGACTCCTCAACCGTACGAATTGCAACAGCCAATGATGCAGCGCCCCCCGGAAGGGATTCCTATGGGTCCTTACACGAATTCTCCATATCAAGCTTATGGACCTCCACCTGCTGGCCATGGTCAGATGATGTATGCACCCGAAGGGACTGAAATGTGATTTTTTCTGACATTCTGCACGATTTACCTGAATTTATTATAATATTATATTCCTTATTGCACGATTTTATCTTTTTATACTTTTTTAATCAGTTTTATTGTGTTCGTTGCCGTGTGCATGCAGTTTATCTGTATAGTATTTGAAAGGTTATAAATTAGTTTAAATTGAAAACGTGAAATAAGCTTGTTATTATTATTATTATTATTATTATTATTATTATTACTGTTGTGTTGACAATGAATTTATCCGCGTCATTTTTATACTTTAATCACCGTTTAACTGTCGAAATCTGATCTGTAATATGAAAAGTTGATTTCAACATTGCTTGTATTAACACTTACTTCATAATGTTCAATTATGAATTTGTGAAAGAAGACAGTAAACAATTTCGCTAATCTATGTTGCCAGTGCAATAGAAATATGAAATTTATTATTAATATTACCCTTATTTTAAATTATCATATCATATCGTGTTTATATTACACTTTACAAAAGCGCGAAGTGTAAAAAATAAATGCAGAGAGAAAAATATACTAATTTGAAAATAAAATCATTAATTAACATGATAAAAATTATCATACGGATGAAAAAGAAATAATTATCTATTATTGCAAATGTCCCACTTGATGAGCACGCACAAGCGCATAGAAACGCATGCACATAGATAGAGCATAGATTATGCGCATAGAAAACAGACGTTGGACATACGTTTTGATGACAAGTATCCCAAGAGACCAAAACAGAGTAGAAGATAAATAAAAATAATAAAACAAAGAACTAGGAAACATGACATTTTTGATAATTTCACAATTATATGAAGATATCAAAAGAAATGGGTCAGAAGCTCTTGTGTAGATTCGAATAAAAGCAGTCGACCAGCATGCAACCGGACGTTAGCATTTTATTTTTGCAACAGTTAACCAGCTCTTGGCAGTTAGCCGCTTCCGGCGGTCAACAGTGAACAAATGACAACGACCAGGTCACCTTTCGGATGTGCACTGCGGCCTGCCTGTCCGAGGCTATTTTTGAAAGCATCGCATGAGATGTGAATGCTGAAATTTCCAAATTTCACCATTACGCAATACGGCTGGGACACACACACACACACACACAGAGAGAGAGAGAGGGAGAGGGAGAGAGAAAGAGGCAATGATTAATTCAAATTAACACTGATGAAATGATGCCGCCCGTAAAGCTAACTGAAATGTTCCATACAATTCACTATTGTCCCTGTGATAAAATAACAATGAAAGAACAGAACAAGAAAACAAGAAAACACCAATCAATAGGCGATGTGCAATTGCAATAGGAAAAGCTATGCATACTGCATAGTCTGTTAGCGCAGCTAGGTCAAAGAAAGCTGCATAGGGGATGCAGACGTGAAAATTATTTTGCAATACTTCCCGGATGAGTGAGTGAGTGGCTGCTGATTGTAATTACTGCCATTGTAATGAAGGCCAGGCATCAACCTGCTGTGCGCTGTATCCTGGCATTGCTAGGTAAAACAAACTAGCTAGCAATTATTGGCAATCGACCACACTAGCCATCAATTAACTTTGACCAGTAATCAAGTGCAAAACCTCTCATCACCACTGTATCTGGTCAACATGTACAAGCTTAGCAGCACAACTGCAAAGTAAAGCAAACTATAGCAGCAACAAACCACTATTTGCACTATTTGCATTTGCATCAAGTCGAGTCGATTAAATTCTGCCAACTTCATCACAGAAGGCCAACTACGTGAATATCCAATCCATCCATCCATCCATCCCGTCTACTCGTTCACTGACGATGATGCATCCTTTCAACTGTTCAACTGCTACTAGCCAACTGTGGACAACAAAGTTGTAAAAAAAAAGCAAAATTTATTCACCTCACTCAGGTAAGCTAATTAGCATTGCAACTTTTTTTGCATGTCACAACATCACCACATTTAATTCACAAGCAAATTTTTTTCAAATGAAAGCTGCCCATCCATCCACTTTGAACAATTATTTTCATTTGCCTTACGACTGGTTTTTCTCATTCTTTTTAATCTGTTCAAAAATATCAACGAATATTTCAAATTTTCAAAATGCTATCCCAATTGCAAATGTTAAAAAAAATTGTTCAAATTCATTCAATTCCAATTTCAATATTTATAAGATGTGACATTGTTAAGTTAAAAATAAATTTCAAACACACCCCTTTTACGCGTTCAACAAAAAATCACGCAAAACAAAAAGATACAGTAATAATGAGAATGTGCTAGTGATCGTACATTAAATAAAAACTTAACATTGATTTAAAAAAAAAGTTTATCTAAAAGTGCCATTGTTTGCCATTATCACTGTTGTTATTTACAATGTAGCTACATTGATGATGCTGTTGCTATTGTGATGAATGAAAATTCATCACTGGTCAATGAGAATTGTCTAATTGCAATAGAACCTGATCATCATAAACTTCGCCTTCTCAACATTCTGCTACTTTCAAATAAATGCCAATCATTCATTGCAACGGTCTGTTTAATAACGTTGAATATTATGATTATCCAGTTGTTAAATTAATTCAACTATACGAATACTTTAAATAAATAAATAAATAAATAAAAATATATATATATATATAATCAGCTTGAAAACAAACAAATCATATTAATTCTATTATTGGATAATTTTGCTTAACAAATTCACAACTGAGATTGCACAAGCTTAGAGAGAAAATAAAGCAATGTTGGGGTTGATTTGAGTGGAATCAGAGAAAGGAAACAAGAGTGGGGCTTTTGCTTTCACGCTAGACCGCTACAGATTGCGGTTGGGCAAAGTGTGCAAATGTGATACCGGTTGAAAGAAGAAGTATTTAGAACAAGAAAATTGGACAAATTTTAAGAATAAGAACAACCGATTGTTGAATATGGTTGCAAAATTGAAAAGCGACATACAAAGCAACAACTGACAAAGCAAGCAAGCGTTTAAAAAAGGGTGAGACAGGCGGAAGAAAGCGGACGACCAATATTCATTTTGTGCAGACTGTGTCGAGACGAAAGTGGAAACGTTACGTAAATTGGAAAAGCCGTCCCGTTGGTGGGAAAACCAGGTAACCAGAGCTGCGCCACCGCCCCAAGCTATATATCCCGTCATTGCTTTCGCTTGTCGACAAAGTGACCAGCGTTGTCAAATGCTGAGCTAAATTGAGAGTGCTAAGGAGAAAAAAAACAGAAATAGAAAAAATATATATGGAAAAAGTCAAAATTTGACAAAGGTATCCCAAGAAGCAAGCAGAATAGCCCAACGACACGACCTCAGTATTTGATTGCATGTAGGTCGAAGAAGCTGCTAGAGAAAAGGGTCCACCAGTTGCTGTTGTTCATTTTTTGCTTTGGGCTAAAAGCTGAAGCAACTGTTTATACACAAAAACGATACAGCACGACAAAATACACATTTTCACGTTTCCCATAGTATTTTTTTTTCTTGAATTCTCCGGACCAACCGGGGTCGATCACTTCTCGCTTCAACTACCACATACCTACACAGTTAAGTGCCATATATACGTATACATATCGTTTTTTTTTTACTCCACCACCCACGATTTCAAGCCAATTTCCTACAATCGCCAACACTATACTGCCATTGTTGCCACTGATCAAAATGGTGATCATGCTTAATGGAAGTGAAACTCACTACCATCCTCAGCTTACTCAGGTACGCAGTTCACAGCAAACAAAAAAAAATATATATATATATACGAGCAAACCAATTGAATTATTATTATTATTTCTTTTTTTTTATTGAATATTAATAATTCATAAATTACTACATGTTATCTTGTAAATTTTTCACCAAATCGATGTGCATGCAAAAGTAGACATAGACAAAACCTGCCGTGTAGAGAGAATAGAATTTTGACAACTTTTTCCAACCAAATCATCCAACATATGTGTATGTCTTAAGCTGATAATTTGATAGCTGATAATTTATAATGATCAATTTAACTGACATCAGCAAGCGTGTGTGTGCGTGTGTGTGTGTGTGTGTGTGCTTTTATTTTTAGCAATTTTTACAACTCTCCAGTGAAAAATACTTTGCCCACTTTGTGGCATAATTAACATTGTTAAAATAGCCAAATTTTCACCGTTCCTCAAATTAAATTATTCTTCTCATTGAAAAAGAGAAACATAAATACAGCACAAAATTTAGTAAAAATTGAAATGTCTTTTTTTTCATCTTTTGTTCAATTAAATAATAATGATCTATTTGAAAGAAATTCCAATCATCATTAAGAAGTATTGGCCACAACCAAAATTGAAATTTACTACTAACATACTCGTTCATCAATAGCAATTACATAATTCAATCAGTCTTCATAATATCAAATTTCCATATTTTGAAAAAGTGTTGTTCTGGTTCTTTGAATTAGTGCTTGTTTGAAAATTTCATATCAAATTTTGCGCTTTTCAACTTCAAAATTCCACTTCTTCTCCACCCCAAATCCACAAATCGGTCAAGATAAAAAGTAAACAATTTCTCAATAGCACAAAATTTAATAATTTAAAAATTTTAAAATCTCTTAATTATTTCAAACTGTGTTTAAAGTAAGTCGACAAGTTTTTTTCTTCTTCACAAACTCATCAATCAATCATCCATCGCTCTGTTCAACAATTAGTTGTTGTTAAAAACCCACTTCTCACGTATAAAACAGCAAATAATATGTTTCAAAAATTATTCATATTCAAGTACAATGAAACTACATATTTGAACAGCTTTTAAAATGCCAGTTTTTACTGTGCACTGTTTACACACATCACCACAATTCTGCCGTGAACATTGTTTGAGAACATTAGTTAGAAAAAGGATGAAAGTAGTATCATCAGCAAATATTCAAATTTGTACAATTTTAAAATTGAAATTTAAACGTCAAATTCCACACTGTATAATAGGAACTTTAAGAAATGAACAGCTAGGAATCACTGCTACGTGTAATTTGTATAAATTTATTTAATCATACTATGCAAGCAGGTGCACTAAATTGCCAGGTTGTAATTTCAAAACGTTATTGCATTATTTATCATGCTAGCAAATTTATTAACAGTTTAGCGCAATGACTAATTGTGACTGATATTCATTAATTAATTTACAATAACAATAATCTGCATCTATACAGAGAAAATTCAAAAAAAAAAAAAAGAATTTATTGTACATTTATTTACATTAGCAATTCTTCTTCAACTAGCTAATCATATGAAAATGCATGTGCATACTTAAATTAAGCATGCATTTATGTCTTCCAACGTTAATGATCGCATTTAATTAAGAAATAAAATGAAATAAAATTGTCCAGTTGTATTTGGTGATTTTTGAAATTTCAAATTATTTAAAAAATAAATATGATAACTTTTTCAATTTGTATTTTAAGGTTATTTTATTTCATTTCTTCATTTGCAATCGTTTTAGGATAAAAATGTGGAACATTATGTTTATTATTTATTACATCGTTTTATATACTTCTGTCCCATTTTTACACCTGGTGCAATTAAAAAAATAGGACACCACTGAAGATCATACACTGCTTTTATAGTGTTAAATAGCCGCAAAACGAGATGTGTGTTTCATTCTTGATTTTATACCCGTTACATTTTCAACTTATAGCCTGTACAAAAACTTGACAGAAAAAAAAAAAATATATATTGCTCATATTGGCCATAAAATTACTCTGACAATGCAATTTTCAGTAAAAAAAAAACAAAATTTATTCCTTTAAATCTGCATAAAAGAAAAAGAATAATAATAATAATTCCCCCCCTCCATAAATACCAATAAAGATATTTTTTGCATATTTCAAGTCGTCGCGCAATTCTACGTCAAGTAGGTAATAATATAGCAATCAGTAAATGCATGAATGGATAGAATTTCACTGTACACTAGTAACAAATCATTAAAAAAAAGTGCACCATGTTCTTTATTTTTAATAAATAAATATACATTTCAGACCAATTGTATAGCCTGTTTATAAAAATTTATCCTATATTTTTTTACACTTCTCTCAAGCTGCAGTGTATTATTATTATTATTATTATTATTATCCTTGCGTTATGCAAATTAAAAGTATAAAAGTAATTTCAGATTAGAATTGTATACTGCAACATTTTAGAGTAAATGAAGAAGAATTGCAATTTCTTTTAAATATCATATAATAATTCTATTCAATAATCAAGATTTAAAATTTTAAGTTGCAAATCAGTGTAATAGGGAAAAAAAGAACAGTAAAATAGGATGAAGATTTTCAAGTTGTTGGTTATGAATTGTCGTTATTTTCCTAAGGATAAAGTGCATGCCTTCTTGTAGCATGACAACAAAGCTTGAATTGAAACGATCTGAGCGGATGCAAACTATTCGAATCGTAAATGTCCAAGGACAGCAAGGTCAGCAATAAGAAATCAATTAATGCTCTGATAAACGACCAAGCAAACATACATCACAACAACAAATGCAAAGGATATTTAAAAAAAATACAAATATATATATCTAAGGGTTTCGTTGTGTTCGTTTTTTTCCCTATAAATCAGTAATAATTTATTATTAGTGATTATCAGTTAGCAGTAGTGGATAGGAAAGGCAATTTGTGTCCAGCATGAGGAAAAGCAATTTTGACCTAAACAGCCCTGCCCTGCCCTGCCCGGACACGAACTTGTTGTTCACACCAACAGAAGAAGAAGAAGAAGAAGAAGAAGAAGAAACGGGTCATTGTTTAGAAATTGTGAATGAAAAAGTACCAAAATTGTCATTGGAGCAAAAAAAAATCTCACCGGATATTGTAGCAAATGATGGCAACAAAAAATAAAAAAAAAAAAGAAAGAGGACAATTGCCAAAATGCTTTTGGTCAGAATAACTCGTCTCTAGCAGTGCTTAATGACGCTTAACCCGAAAGCTGATCCTTGTCCAGGGCTTCAATTTTCGTGTCCACGCCCACGCTTTGCTGCTAACCAACTAATAACCCCTCCAAGGTCTCACGATCGACTTGATCATGAATCATTTGTCCTTTCATTATTGTCAAAGGTGAAATCATCATCTCTCAATCAATCAGTTCAGATGAAATTCTTTTCAAAAATGAAAATTTATGCTTTGAAAAATCTTTCATAAATAGCAACATAATGTACAATTCGCTTGTTCATTTTCTTCATTCCAATCATCAATTATTTTTAATCAAAAATCATTGCAACATGTTACATTTGTATAAACTGAAATCACATTATCAATCAATTATTCCGCTATCTATTACTTCACATGATGATTAAATAAATAAATTAATTAATTAATTAATAAGCTATAAATTCAAACAATAATTTTATTATTGTTGAAAAATTTAAATATCATCTTCTTCACGATGGAACAATATGATTCAAATACTGTAGTAATAATAATTCGCTTACTGTAGAATTATTTCATTCTTCATCGTTAATTTGATTAGCCTCAGCAATAGACAATATGACGTGACTGTTACAGTAGTGATCAGTTGAAATGAACAACAAATGAAACATAATAATAATTATTAAACAGTTGTAGTTGTAAATTCATTAAAATTTCTCATTACTTTGCATAAAAAATTACACGTTGTAGTGAAAATTGCCAAAGAGTTAGCTAAGTAGACTTAAATTATAAGCACACAAATACGGTCAACAAACAATGACACTGATTGAGAAAGTTGAATTAGTCACAGGAAGATGTGAATCAAAAAGTCATTGGAAAAATTATGGACGTTCATCATCGTAATATATGCAGTCAAAATATTTTTGCGAGCAACACAGAACAAACGGTGGAACAAAAAATTTATAATTTTTCACAGCAGACAGACCAAATGAAAATCTGTTGAAATGCAATAAAACTGATTTAAGGTATTTGTCTTCTATGGGATGATGTAAAAAATTTTTTTAATTAGAAAAGAAGAATGATGCGTTGGAAACATTGGAATCATTGAAATGTTTACAACAATGTACAAAAAAAAATTTGCATTATACAAATAATATATACCGTATTCAAGTGGGTGTAGGAAGTACGGACAATTTCACCATTTCAATAACAGCGGTAAACATGCCACTCCCCCATCCATGTTGGAACATTTGAAAATTTAGCTTGGTCAAGGCAGAGAAAAGTGTCAATTTTGAATAAACAATTAAATAAATCAAAATTTATCCAAGTGAACAATTTCTTGAACAGAAAAAAAAAGCATATCAATATCACAGTACAAAATGTCATAATTACAATAAATAATTATCATATTTGTCTCAAAATTTATTCAATGAAAAATGTATTCAATTGTTGCCTGTTTCAGGTGGCGGCCGAAGACATGCACGCCGCCTACGCTACAAAACCCGATGCTGATGACGGTATGAGTGCAGCAAAAGTGAAAGAGCAAAAAACCAATTCCAATTTTCCAATTTCAACAGAGGAAATCATGGATACAAAACGTAAGTAATACATTACATATTTTTCATTTTTTCGACAAACGCGATGTGAAAAAAAAAACTTTTTTTTTAAACATGAGTCATATGTTATTATAATGACCAGTTTGCAAAAGAACGAAGGCAAATCTACTTCCTTTATCCCTTTCCCTACTTGTACATGAATAAAGGACCAATTCATTGTCAATCAAATCAACAATCAGTAAAAATTCATCAATAATTCAACTGCTCATTATAGCAGATATCATAGTGCATTGTATTTAATTACTATGAGTAAAATGAAAATCACACAGATCAGCAAAGAATATTCTCAACAAAAAGAACATCAAATCACCATCACTACTCGCATCTAAATACGTGGAAGTAAATAAATAAACAAATATGCGTGTCCGTGTGTGTTGATGCTTAAACAATACAGTGGGATACAGTGAAAACAGTCACATACAGTTTTTTCCCACTGTTTTTCACCTACTGAATATTGGTTCCGTTTGTAAAGATGAAATTAGTCATTTACAAAATTAAAATTATTCATCTATGCATGAGTATGCTCTAAATAAACAATTTAAATTGAAAAGTGAAAAACATATTTCCTATGCAAATTTATTCGCAAGTAGAACTAACTGATGAAAAATTTGCATGCTTTTGAATTTGCAATGAGATGAAATGAATTATTTTCAGTTAATAAGTGTTATTGTTGTTGTTGTTGTTGTTGTTGTTGTTGCTGTTGCTGTTATGTGTATTAGCAATTTTGAACAAATTAACCAGAATTGCAGGCCAGGAAGAGGTAACTTTTTTTCATCAATTATTAAATTTCTACCATTGAGCATTGCAAGCCGACCTGCAAGCTTGTGTGAGAAATATCCAAATTTACAACACATCGATCGTAGTAGGTAGGATCGTAGTAGGAACCAGTCCATCAAACCATTTTCAGAACAATGAAAAATTGGACAACAACAATGAATGAATTCACCAATCTCGACTGACCGGTCCTGGTGAAAATCGATCGAGCACAATAATCAAGCTAGCTAGCTAGCTAGCTAGCTAACTCTTTAGCTAACTTTCTGTCATTCTTCCTGATCCAGACAAAGATTAGGTGAAAACGTTCATTCTTTTCCGCATATTTCACAAAACAATTTAAATATTTCAATTTTTCAACGACTGAAAGCAGATTATAAAAATTTTCTTTTCTTCTCTTTTTTTACATATTTAAAATTATTTTCATTCAATATTTTTTTTCACACTGTAAATGGTAGATATTCTTCAAACAATTTCTGTGCAATTGCAATCGTCCGTGAATTTCTCACTGAAGCATGCAACCGTTATTATTCATAGTATTGAAATAGTAAAATAGCGTTGAAATGAATTAATAAAACGCTTCGTGAATATTAAAATACACCACGCATTGTCAGTGGAATTAAAATAACTAATTTTGCATGGTCAAACAAGCATCAAGTAGTGATTATGAAAATTTCTGCGCATAAATTATCATCATTTGTTGAAAAAATATGCATTTCACACGCATCATTCTGCACTGTCAAATGTTTTTGCCAATCATCATTATCAACAGCTTTCCGGAAAATGAACCACCCTACTTCCAGCAAAGATACAGAACTTTTGCGCACATACACATTCTTTGCATGGAAATTAAAGCTCTTCCTCACAAATAGAGTAAATAAAGAAGAAATAATATCTATGAAATAATATTAATAAAAAAAAAACTTACGATTGAAATTACAAACAAACAGTTTAAAAAAATCAAATGCCAATCAGAATCAGAGAAGATCAGAGATGATCAGTTTTATCAACGAAAGTGAGCAACGATGCTTGACAAAATCAGTAACTGAGGTACATCACCAACATCAAAGCGTCGTAGTCGACACGCTGTATCAACCAAGCATAAAGCACCGCTTGACTATGTATTTCAGGCTCACTGCTACCCTGCACGCACTACTTGCATGCGTGCGTACGCAACAACCAGAAGATCAAAACTCTTCTACAAATATTTTCCCTAATTTATGATAAACATTTTTTCTACTTATTATATTTTTCCAAATTGAAGACGCAAGGTATTTGCAATATGCTGTACATGAATATTATTTTTTGGTTTGCTGTAATTGTAAAGTGCATTTTCAATCATAAATTCATTTTACAAAATTTTATAAAAACATTAGCAACAGATCGTGCTAAGATTACTCGAACGTCTATTTACAATTATTCAAAGTATAAATATTATTCAATTTGATACAATACTTTGCATCATTTTCAAACTTTTTGAACAATAACAACAACATACAGACATAAATTATACTTTTAAAATTCTACTCAAATAAACAAAATTCCATCTTATATTTTTAAGTGGATTTTTCTTTCAAAAAGAGAATAATAAATTTTACATTTTCAAATAAAAACAAAAATGTCCAACATTTTTTTTGTCATCATACAAATGAAAAGATCAATCAAACCAAGCGATGGATATATTTTCACTTGTTCGCTTCCGCTTTTCAAAACTGCTTATCGTAATAGCTAAAACCCGATTTACTTTGCAGTTTACATGCTAATTTTTTTGAATTATATATATTTTTAAAAAAAAAATTCGTTTTCCCCTTCACATTTTTTCCTGCTTCACTTTCGTCCCATGTAATTAATTAATTAATTAATTAATCTACTGATCCCCACTGAAAAACAACTAACCTTTCGAATGGAGAAAAGCGAATCAGTTTCATTTATGTTTCTATTTAACAAAGTTTAGCTATTTGCCGTTTTCAAAGAAATACTTGAAAACTTTCAATTTCGCATTTTTGACAACAAAACAATTCAAATGAAAAAGAAGTATCATAAAAAAACGGCAAAAATGTTTGAAAAGAAACTCCACCCTGTAAGTAGATATTTTAACAACAACAAAATGCTAGTGCAAAGGTTTTTTAACTGAACGAAATCAGTTTCGTTTCGACTAGACGACGAATATGCATTTTCTCTAGCACAGTGACGTCAACCGATTTACAGTAAACCTTGACCAATGAGCTCATTCGATAGAGGTAGGCATGAGGCGTATACCAGACGTCACGATTGGTCAACAAAGCAAGCAGCTTCCTTTTCCAGTTGGAACGCATCAATCATAATAAAACACCACTAAGCTTAGAACTGTGCTTTAGTGCGCAGTTGAAGCAGAGTATTAGTGAAACATCTATTTATTATTATTACTATTAATATTAAAGCTGCTGCAGTTATTATTATTATTATTATTATTATTATTACAATTCTACATTACTTTACTTCTCTGTTACAACAATCGTCATTGTTGGATCAGTGATTTTTGAATTTTAAATACAAGAAAAAAAGAAAGAACAAAAACAGATTTCATTTCATTTCTTTTTTCGCCTCTGTATAATTGAGTTATTTGTTTCGTTTAAACTTGCTTCCGGGTTGCTTGAAACATGAATTCATTCTTGTTGAACGCCGCTGATTCTGCATCGACAACGTCGTCAAAATCATATTCAGTGATCATGGATTACGACCAATGCCGAAGTAAGTGAAGTCGACATTTTAGCTAGCTAGCTAGCGGAAGCAAGCAAGCAAGGGATGCGCTTGATTCAATTAGCCGATCATGACCGCCGCGTTCGACGCTTGCTTAACAAGCGTTCACGCCCAGTCCATATATATATATATATATATATGTGTGTGTGTGTGTGTGTGTATACATATAACCAAATAAGCAAATCACGTTTTCGCGATAGCCACCGTTGGTCAATTGTTTTCAGCCTCCTAACGCGGCAGAAACACGACATGGCGCCTTCCGTTGCACCATTAATGACAATTGCCAGTTTCATTGCATTCACAATCATTGTTACCGCCGACATCCGCCGGCCATTAACACTTGACAAATTGTCTCGTCGCGGGTCAATTTATTTTCACCCCAACGCACCCATTCGATTTTTAAAATAAAAAAGAAGACATTACACATTCATCGCCTTGTATTAGATTTTCTTTTCACACACGCGAGCTCACTAAGCAAAATACAGACAAATCAAGTGACATTGTATTTTATTTATTTATTTATTTGTTTATTTGTTTGTTTCTTTGCTTGTTTGCTTGCTGCCGTTTTGTTCGCCTAAACTTAATTTTCATGCTACGATTGCCAACTTCAACATCTGCATCCACATCTGATCATAGTGTCGATTTCAGATCTAGTTGGATAACGTTCGGTAAGCGCTTTACAAATAAAAGCAACATTGAATCTAATCGTAGTAATTTGAAATATTTTCAATAAATAAATAAATAAATAAATATGCATGTATATTCAGTGTAAAACTCACAATAATATGCGCGCACTGAAAATTGCATGTTGTAATTGTTGTTGTTGCAATTTGAAGTGATTTTTTGTTCTGTGAAAATTTTCTCAACTTTCTCGTTCTGCTTAACAAAAATTAAACAATTTCAAAAAGGAAAGTGAAATATGAAAAAGAAAAAAATTCATTTTTTCATATTTTCTCTTTAACTACACTTTTGAACTTTTGCTGCAAATGTATAAAACAGCGCAAGCAAGCAACTATTTTTCTGAACGCCAAATAGATGATTGATTCATCAGTTTCGCTTGACAAAATCTTGACAAAAGCAAGCAGATGAAAAACAAAATTTCAGCTTTTAATAAAAAGCTTCTTTCTTCTTTCTTTCCAGCTAATCAAGCTTTTTTTTTAAAAAAAATCTTTTATATAATTGTATATTTTAAAATTGCAGGTCACACCGGTGTCAATCAGCTCGGTGGGGTGTTCGTCAACGGCAGACCATTGCCAGATCACATCCGCCAAAGAATCGTCGAATTAGCCAAGTCAGGAGTCCGCCCGTGCGACATCTCGCGGCAGCTTCGTGTTTCGCATGGCTGTGTTTCCAAGATTCTCGGGAGGTAAGCATGACAGCTTTTTTTTTCACTCTTTGACTTTTGCCGATGACAAACAGCCCCATTAGATAGACAACAATAGCTGGCAAATAATAAATGACGAGCAAATTTCCAACGACTGACAGATAAGCTGCTTGCTTTAGAACAGATGCGGCCGCTTGGACCGAACTCTCATAGTTGACCACCCAGCTAGTGGGAAAAACAAAATTTCTTTCTTGACAGATTTGTTGCAAACACAATAATTCCAAAAAAAAATGTCAAATGTATTCATAATCATATTTTTGAATTGTTGAAAATTTTTTACTTTTCTTACTCAAAAATTTTCATCAAAAAAATATTCTCACACAAATTTTTACAAAACAACAAAAACAACAACAATACGAGAAATTAAGCACTATTGAAGAATGAATGCGCACGAAGTTTTCACTTGAATAATAATCAGTATTCTACGGATTTTAATTCAATTAAGTGTTTGAAAGGCAAATTGCAAATCGCAAAGGGACACATTTTCACTGCTATTAATCTTTTCCAACCAACATGAATGCAAAATTCTCTTTCAAAGAATAAAGTAGAACAACAAAATAAAAAACACAAACAAACAAATAAATAATTTTCTCTCAGACTTTATCTATTTGTAGTATCATTTTGCATTTTAAAAATCAAAAAAAAAATTTTTTTTTAACTGAAATAGATATGTCACAAAGTTAAGTTTCAGACCCTATCCCTACGACCACGACCTTATCACTGTCTCTCTCCCTCTCTCCCTCTCTCTCTCTCTCTCTCTCTTTCCCTATCTCTGTATGCTTAAAGCATAAAGACAGTCTACGTTTCACGTTTTTCATTCATTCATTATTATATTCGACAATGGTTGAAGAAAATATCAATGTCGTCCAAAATCACACATCGTTTAGGGTCATTTGCACTGTCCACGCATCCAATTCTATTGGTAAACAAGCTGCCAGTGTAATACTTGTTCCTTTTCTATGCATAATTGTAGTCGTCGGTTCAAGGAGGACCTTTGTCAATTGTCAATAAATGCGCAAATGAAAAGCGACCAAAAGCAGAGCAACGCTTCCCTTGGGTGTTTTATAAAAACAAATCTCTTGCCAGATGCTGTTGTCAATTTCCTTTCACAACCCATAATCACATAACATTACAAAATACTTATATTGTGTACTGAAGTATTCTTTTTTCCCTATATATATATATATATATATAGGGAAAAAAGAATTTCACATTAAACCAATAGATAAATTCACAGAATAAATAAAATTCACATTAAATACAAGAAACAAAGTAGTGAATAGTTTTGTGAGAGAAGGAAATATCAGAGGGTGAGAATGGACTAAATTTGGATTGGATTTCGAGTGATCTGACCTCGACCCAGGGTGACCAAAAGCAACAGTTGGTCAGCTGCGTAGTGTTACAGCGACTCTCGGCAGCTTTAATGTGGTTCTCGTCGACATTAACAACCCCCCCCCCGCATGGTGAAAACAACAGAACAATTGTTGATGGCCGTTTGCTTGGACTGCTTTTTCCGCCTCTGCAAGCAGTTCACTATCTCATTCGACCGGTCGTCGTCATTTGCATTGAAAAGCAGCAGTCGATTGACGACAACAGCAGCAACAACAACAACAACAACAATGCGCTTTTGCCGCCGCAATCAGTTTAATTGAAACACTAAGCGCATCTCCCCTCTCTCCGGGTCCCCCCCCCATCCGCCCCTAATCACCCACTACAGTATCGACATAATGAGCAGGCCAACTCGACTAACTTACAGTACGGTAACAGAAAATGGCAAACATCGAAAGATGGATGAATCCCGCAGGGTGAAAATGGTCCCTTCACCGCTGGAGACAGCTGGACAACGATATCACGCTGCTGGTCAAGTACTACAAGTCAACAGATGCTTGACCGGGGAAACAAAATTAAACAATTTATTATCAAGTGAGAAAGAAATTCAAAAAGAATATGAAAAAGAAAACAACTGACAACCTTTCATATATTATATTATATTTTATTTTATTTTATTGTGTTATTTATAAAAATAAAAACACCTATATTAAATGTAAAATATATTTATATTATTTAAATGTTTCAATTGTTTTATTAATTTTTAATTTCAGATTTTATGAAACTGGCTCGATCAAACCAGGAGTGATTGGTGGTTCAAAACCGAAAGTGGCAACGAACAAAGTAGTTGGGGCTATTGCAAATTACAAAAAACAAAATCCAACAATGTTCGCTTGGGAAATTCGCGATCGGCTACTAGCAGACGGCATCTGCGATCATGACAACGTGCCAAGCGTTAGCAGTATTAATCGAATTGTGCGCAATAAAACTGCCGAAAAGACCACCGCCGCCAATCGTCAGACTAATGATCCATCATCCGGTGCAAACCCGATGAAAACATCCCGTGAACAGCATAATGCAAACGTACGACCTGAGAACGGTCATTCGACAAGCACATCCGCCAATTCTGCTAGCACCCAAGCACAGCATCGAGCTCTGATAAGATCCGCCACAGTCGCGGCAGCCGGTAATGGAACCACAATCCCGGTTGGACCCACGCCCACTTATGTGATGAGCTATGCACCTCAATCCACTCAGGATATTATACATTCTCGCATTGGACCCTATTCAATCAACGGATTGCTTGGTATTGAATCTCAGGCGCTGGTTGCGTCGGTCGCCAAAAATAATTCAGGTAACAAGACGACCCATCAACATGCACATCAGTATCAACAAGAAATTAAATTTGCACAGTTTTTATCAATGAAAAATAATCTACTACTACTACTACTACTACTACTACTACTACTACTAAAAATTTGTTAAAATTCCATAAATTATAATGATATCAATTTTCAGATATGAAAACTCAGTCGGCTTTTCGTTGCGCTGCTTCAAACGATCAAAATGCAGTAAATTTGGAAAAAAAATTTTTTTGTTTCATTTCCAAAAGAAAAAAACTTATTGTCTTGTTTTTTTGAATTATACAGAGAAATTATTCCAATTTCAGGCTTGGATGAACCGCGTTAAATTAGAAAATCCTTATGCAACAGTTGCCGCAGATATTGGCGCTTTGCTGACAGCCGGAAGCAACACCACTCTTTTCCCTACCGGATGCATGACAGCCACACCATACGGAGATCATTTCAACTTGATGGCGCCGCCCCAAACAACAGGCGTCTGTGATGGTAAAGGACCCAATGGTACCAACATCCCGGCTACACCCGCACAACGAACCTCAGGTAAAAGAAAATATTTTTTTCCAATACTCAATCATGTCGTCTTTTGTTTAGCTTCTTCCATTGAAAACTTATAATTGAAAATTAATTAATTTTTTTTTCTTAAACTTTTTCATTCTATACCAAAATTCCGGTATTTTATTCAGAATCATATTGTCATCAACATCAGTAGAATTGTCAGCTTTTAAAAAATCAAAATTTTTGTTTCTCCATTATTTATTTACACATTAGATGAGAAGAAAAGAGGGAGTTTCCTTTCTTAATGAGCAGCATTTATTAGATGGAAACAGATACAGATTATATTCTTATTATTATTATCATCAGATTTATTCAAGCAAAACAATCGTTTGCACTACAAGCTGAAGAAAGCGAATTAATGACTTGATTAATGAATAATATAAAATAAAACATCTGCCGCAATTACGTTATTTATACACGTTGAATCAAGCACAATTGGTCAATGAATTGAACGTAAAAAGTGTAAACGAACAGCACAGCATAAAAAAAATAAGATAAAAGTTTTTGTAGTGAAAATCTGAATTTTCTCCCAATTTTTTCGCAAATTAAAAAAAAATTGGGTGTGGCCTTAAAAGTTTAGCATTTTCACTTTTTTTATATTAACAGACGCATATTTAAATTATATAAAAGATTGTGACCAGTCAGGCCAATGTCAATGTCGAAAAAAGCTTCCGGCTCTTCGCGCATCATAAGTACAATAATGCATTTGTTCACGCGCGCGCCACAGCATTGTCTACTAACCCCCAGCGTTTCCTGTTCATTGTTATTCACGGTCGAAATGGGTGTCATTTTGAAATTGAACCGAAAAAGGTGACAACCAGTTGTTCAACAGACAAGCAAGCAAACAAGCAAAGCAAAAGCAGCTTTACAATTATATAATAATCGTTTCAATTTGAAATTCAAAAATAAAATGAAAAAACTAGGTCAGATGAGTCAGCATCATTTTAGACAGAGTAGAAAGTTGTTCAAAAAGGGTTGATGCGCGCGCAGGATTGGTGATTATTGAAAATTTTCTCAACGGCGCAATGGCCGGATGTTTGTTTAAATAGTTAAATATTCCTTCTCCCGTTGATCGTTGAACAATCAAAAACGCAATTAACCTGCTACCTATACAATAATGACAAATAGCCGATAGTTACGCCGCATAAAAATGCTAAACTAAATCAATTCAACTTTTCCATTTCCTACACATCACAAAACAATGTTGCCATTCATTTCACCGTCTCATTGCTTCATTCAAAATTTGCGCAAATACTTTTGCAACAATATTTTCAAACCACTACTCTCTACCTATTCTGATAGACTTGAGTTTTCATTTTCAATACAGTACATTTAATTTATAAACTTTTTCAAAATGAATTTCTGTACTATTGCGACTCAATTTTGGAAAATAATTTCATATAAAAAAAAACTACATTTCAATTATAACTTAAAATTTTTTGAAATCTACTCTGTTTTGTCAAAAGGCAAATTCTGATTGTACAAATTCGTGTTACGCGGATGATGCAATTAAGAGAAAAATCATTCGAAAAATGCCGCACACATTTAATCTCAAATGCGCCTCCATTGCCATTCAAATTTCAATATCAGCGCACACATCAATAATCATTATTCATTAATCAACGTACACTTCATTCTATGCCATGTAACAAGTGTGAAAAAATTAATGACTACTGTACCACTTTCAATTCATTTTTTTTCAATTCACTTCTAAACTTCACAACTGCACTTATGAATCATCAGTTAATAAAAAAAAGAAAAAAAAACCTTTCGCAACTATTCAAAGTTAGTTAGTTCATGATGACTAATCAAATAATGCCTCTAGTGAATAATTTGAATTTCAAATTTTCAAATACAATTCTGAATTATATTGCAAACCAATTTCGTTAATTCAAACTTCAATCATGCACAATATAAAAGTATGATTCGTACCTGTAATTTGTTTCAAATGAATTGCAGTCGATTGTCTGTTGATCATTGATTGTTCGTTCGTTGACATCTTCTGTTTGTTGATCATCTCTTTTTATTCATCGTAACATTGTCGTCAACGATCTATTTTTGCACTGTACAGTTGTATATTTTTTTTGCACTTCTTTCTACTGGAAAATAGTCAAAATTTTCATTTATTTTTTTTTCAAAAAAAAAACAATTACCTAACAAAATTGCCATTGTAATTTCAAGTATTGAAAAATCAATTTTACAAAATTTCCAAAACCATTACCATATCCATACTTCATATCTTCCATGCTGTTCATACAGTAAAATGTAATAAAGTAACATTGTATGCAAATTTTTTGAACAAGTAATAAAAATTGTAAAAAAAAATTTTAATCTTCGAATTTATTTGTAAAAGTGAAACACTTTGTTTTGTAAAATTTAGGTGAAATATTGTCATCTTCAAACACTGGTCCCGGATTTATTATTCCATCGCCGTCAGACAACGTCGCAAAGTCTGACAAGAGTTGCAACGCAAGACCTGGCACTATGTTGAACACATCCCGGATGTCAATATCGCCTTTTGCTTCGTATCCGTGTGTGCCGCCGGCGAGTATGACGGCAGCCGGCTTGGTAGGAGCATTTCCCGGTGATTATTACAACAGTTATGGATCGTTGCCAAACAACTGTTGGTCACCAAATGTGCCCACTGGATGCAGTTCATTGATTCGTGAGAATTTTTTCTTGTCTCTTGTTATAGAATTGAAAGGGGGGAAGAAGGATTTTGAACGAATATTTTTCTTTTTTTCAGCTAATCCAGCTTACTACGCAAGCAACGCAAATTGAATGCAAAACTGTATAACGATCATTTTCCCACACATTTTCCACATGTCACCAACTGCAGTGTTCAAACCCAATTGAACAATCTTGGCTCTTTTTTGTATATTTCTTTCGGATTTTTTTCGCGATGATCTCTTTCTAGTCCATTATTTAACACAAAGCTCAGCAGCGTTGAAAAATATGGCTTCTTCTTCTTCTTCTTCTTCTTCTTCTATTCGCGAAAAAAGAATCTCGTTACCTCTTTCTTCTATTTGTTCGTTCGCAATTTATGAGTAAAATTCGTTCAATTACACCATGCATTTGTTCAAAAAAATAAGCTTGAACAGTTGAAAATATTTATCAAAAATTATCTATCATTCAAATAATAAACAACAAAGACAAGCACGCTACAGAGACACAATATACCAACAGCAATGGAACGCTTGTTGTTTTCCAACATTTGTGAAAATTCTGAATCATCGTTTCCAATTTTGGACGCGGTCGATTTATCTTTCAAAAAATTTTCTAATATTAAATTTCTAATTTGTTTCACCTTTTCAGAAAGTGATTCAATTTGTGTTTGAATTTTCGTTGAAATCAAATCTCGAATTTCATCGACAGCACATGCAGACATTTTTGTCATCATAGCGGAACCTTTAGCCTAAAAATCTAAAATTAATTAACAACAAAGTTGAACATTTTCCAAAAAAAAAGAAAAAAAAAACAGCATTTCAACAAATTCATCTTGAAAATCAAAAATCAAACACTGTAATAGGTAAATATTCTCTTACCGTGTTGGTTTGAGCTAAAGCGAGATAGGCACGCAATTCGGCCAGCAGTTGTTGTTGAATTTCTGACGAATCATTACTGCTGGTGGTGATGATCCGTTTCAACTCTGCCATTCTTCGTTTATTGTTCACCGTAGTTCCAACAATGCCGATCAGCGCTCCAAATGCGGAACCAATAATTGACCAATACTTGGTTCGTTCACTTTTCTGGCGCTCTTTTTCGTGGCTTTCTCGAAGTCTAGCCGACAGCAAGCTGAAAGCTTCTCTTTCGTTTGCCTCGATGACGTGGAATTGATCGAGCAGTTGTTTTTCTTGTTTCAAAAACGTGTGCTCATCGGTCAATAGCTGTAAATAGCGATCATCCGCACGAGAAGTCTTCTCAAGTGTTAATTGTAATTGTTTACGCTTCTCTTGCAGCTCGTGAATACGCATCTGATTCTCTCTGCGTTCTTTCTGCATTTCGATGAAAACTTTTTCAGCCTGCAATTCAAATCCGTTATTATATATAATTTTCAAATTTTTGCTAAATGTAATTTCCATTCAACGTATTCACATCCTTTGTATTAGACAACTGTATAATACAACACAATATGGGTGCACAACAGTGATATCTAATGGGGGGGGGGGGATTTTCAACAAATAAACAGAATAAAAAATGCACTACTCACTTCGAGAACTTTCTGTTGCGCAGATCGTACTTCCGTTAATCCGATGAAATTCTCATACTGTTGAATCACACTTTCCAGTTTGGTGTATAGAATAGTAAAAGCCCTTTTTGTGACAGTCGTTTTCAACATTCGTCTCAGATTCGCGCTCTATTCATATTAAGAACAAATCAAACAATAATTATACATTCGCCGAAAACTGCAATCACTACAAGCTATTCCTTTTTCTATTTTTACAACTTACAAAAACTTTTCTCTCTTATTGTTATCTTAAATTATTTAGAGTCAATTTCAAACATTAATCAAACATCGCATGATCAAGTAACAAAGAAATTTACATAAAAAGTAAAAGATACACGTGAAAAATAAAGAACATCTCTGCTTTCAATTAAAAATTGTTTCCAAAGCTGAACTGAAAGTGAAGCAAATTTCAACTGTTTACGTAATTGCATTCGTAAGTATTACGTCAGTAAGTAAAAAAAAAGCATAAATTGAAAACTTAATAAACGCACCATAGATCTGAATGCTAGGGGTAGCCTTACTTTGTCCGTTCCCGTTTTGTCCCAATTTTTCTCATTGGCTGATCGCTTATAAGCTGTTCTGCCCATTCTCATTATCAATGAATAAATATCAATTTCAAATCAGCATAATAATAAAATTTTCAACTGAACACATTCAAAGTTAATAACACAATTCATACATTTTTATTTTACACAAATTCTGCATTGTTTACTGATTAATTTTTTCAAAAAAAAAGTTTAAATGTTCATTAAAGAACCTTTGCATCACTCAAATAGTACTGTAGAATGCGCTAGTTTGATCTATTTTAGAATAATACTGGTGAATATCATCGAATTTTGATAAAAGTTATTTAATGATGACTACGCAGAAAACTTCTTCCGATCAAGAAGCGTTGGATGGCTTCTACGAGCTTTACGAAACTATTGGCAGCGGTTTGAAAAAAGATTTATTTTGTTTTATTTAGCTTATGTAGTAACTTTTCCAAACTAGGTGGTTTCGCCAAAGTAAAGCGTGGCGTGCACGTTCTCACTGGTGGATCTGTGGCTATAAAAATTATGGACAAGAAAGCTCTTAAGGTTCTTTTCCATTTTCAAAATAATTTAAATTTACATACGAAAAGAACAAGACTCGTGATCAAAATGGAGTTATAATTCTTTGAAATAGCGGCATTTTTTTTTAAATTATCAAACTGACTGTCTTATTTTATTCTTCAGAAAGATCTACCAAGAGTTAAAACGGAAATAAACGCTTTGAAACACCTCTGCCATCAGAATATCGGTCGTCTATATGAAGTGATCGAAACGGAACGAAAATACTTTCTAGTTCTTGAAGTGATAAATAATTGCATAGAGGTGTATTAATTTCTTTTTTCACTTTCATTTTTCAACTTCAGTATTGCACTGGTGGTGAACTGTTCGATTATATCGTAAAAAAAGACGGACTACCTGAGCCCGAAGCTCGGCATTTTTTTAGACAAATTGTCGCAGCGGTTGTTTTCGTTCATGAACAAGGCTTTGCTCATCGAGATCTTAAACCCGTAAAGCTTAAAGTTTTCTTAAATTTCCTTTTCCTTGTAAAAATAGACACGGTTACTACTGACAATTTTTAGGAAAATCTGTTACTGACTGATGATCTACGTTTGAAACTTATCGATTTCGGACTATGTGCAAAGCCAGAGGTATAATTTTTTCTTACTTTGCAAACGAATAATCACGTAACATAGCATAAGCATTTCTTATTCATCTTTTTATGCAATGCATTCCAAATACTTGATAATGTAATCTCAGCTTTTATTCTATTAATAACTTCAGTATGGTCTGCAAGACTCTTTGAACACTTGCTGCGGCAGTCCTGCATATGCTGCGCCGGAAATCATTTCTGGAAAAGCATATTACGGCAATGAGGTAAACTTGAAATCATTATTCTCCATAAATAAGTATTTGAAAAAACAAAGTACATATTTTTCTTATTTTCAATGTATAAGAGTGAGTGGTCAGTAAAATTAATAACGCTAATTTCATTTCCAGACTGATGTATGGTCGATGGGCGTTCTATTGTACACTTTGCTTTGTGGATGTTTGCCATTTGATGACGACAACATTACAGCAATGTATAGAAAAATACAGGCAAATATTTTTATACTACTATTTCTTTATGTAATGGCATGCAAGTCCTTATTTCCTTTTTGCAGTCGGGTCAGTACAAAGAACCAACAGACGTATCTTCTAATGCCGTGAATTTACTCCGTTGCATGCTGCAGAAAGATCCGGCGAAACGTATCAAAGCAAAAGAACTGCTCACGCATCCTTGGGTAGTTGGGGACTACAGGCAGAGTATCAAATGGCAAAGTATTTACCAAGTAAAATACTTTTTTCCTTTTCACCAACTGTTTAACTTTAATGTATCTCCATACATAATGCAGGTATACAGTACTTATTTGCAAAAGAATTAATCTGCATGACCGACTTTCTATCAAAATGGGCGGCAATTTTTAAATTTCACAGTAAATTTAAATATAAGTAGGCACAGATTTTCTCACTGTTTTAATTCAATTTATATTTCAATTTTTTTCTATTGGTTTTTACACTGCTGCATGATCATTTTTAAAACTCAGCCTGGAATTATCGATCATGACTGTGCGATGGAAATAGCTATTCGCGAAGGTACCACTCTGGAATCGATAGTTCAACGGTTGCAAAACGTGAGAACATACTTCAACTCAAGTTTCTGATTCTTCAAAAAACATATTAAAATCTGCTTTTTATATTTACAGTGGAATTATGATTACATCACTTCAACATATTTGATACTACTTGATCATAAGAGGAAGAAACTTCCGATAAAGCTACCTCCAAAACCAGGTGCTATGAACAAACTTAATGTAAGAAGGTGTAGAGCAGAGAAAGAGAAAAATACAATTAAAGAAAAAATAATTATAGACTTCTACGCGTTTACAGCTTATTACCTCGCCAACTATACACGCTTCTTTGGAGTCAATGTTGGATGAGCCAAATGACGAAGAAATTTTGGAACGTTTGCAAAATGTGAAAAGTCCAAAACCGCAAGTACTTGATACTTTACATCTAGAGAATGAAACACCGAAAGATGTATATATTAACTACTTTTTTGTGATTATCATTCGCTTATACAATACATTTCTTTTTTTTGAAGGATGATTCCTATCACACTGCAATCGGTAGTGGACTTGTATTTCTACCTCCATTGCCAAGTGATGCGAAAGCGCCATGCAAAATCGGTGAAAGAGCAAGTGATTTAGTTAAAGCATTGAAAATTCGTGATGATGGAAAAAATATTGTCGACGATTCCAAATACGTCGTGCGACCGAACAGCATATATGTAACGCCAGCTGGGAAAATAAGTAATCCCAACAATAATGAAAAACGAATAGAGCTAATAACTAGAACAATGATAATAATGAAAATTATATATATATATATATATATATATATATATATATATATTGTGAATTATAAACCATGTTATTTATGTATTCTTTTCAGTGAATCGTAAAATACTGACCCCACTTCAACAGACTACACCCAGTGGAATATCATCAATGGATACCCCATTTAGCGCTCAACTAAGGTACACAAGTTTAAAACGAATCAACCAAATTGTTTTTAATGTTCTAATCATAGGAACATGAACAAAGATACTACACCAAGAGAGAATGTGACACCTTCATCGGCACATACACCTAGAAGCCGAAAACGTACAACTCCACAGGTAGCGAAAAGAATGTTCACCAGTGTAGAACGAAAAGTGGATCGAATGATCAATCTGCTGACTCCAAAACGAGCAAGAATTCAAGAAATGCCCGCAAAGCTTGCAAAATCGAGAGCAAGTTATTTTTATCTTTATCAATAATAGCCTTCGTCCACTACAAATATATTTATGCGAAATTTCAGGTTTCAACAAACGTCTCTGTTTCAGCGTCTAAAAGTCCAGAAGAAGTTATCAATACGCTAATTAATGTATTTCAGTCAAAAGGCATCGTTTGTAAAAGAAAAGGGTAGGCGAAAATTTACATACATTTTCAACCTTTTCTAACCAATTTTTGAATATGTTCCAGATGGACTGTGAAAGGAAAATCAACCGATGCCACCGGTAAAGTGGTGTTGACTGTTGTATTTGAAATCGTCTACATAAGTCATTTGAATATGGTCGGCGTGAAACGCAAACGCCTGAACGGTGATGCTTGGATGTACAAGCGTGTCTGTGAAGATGTTATGAATTCTGCTAGTATTTAACTTCAGAATTGTTAAGTCAATTGTTTTAAATTTGACAATCGTTATTTACAGATACTTTAAAATGATCCGTTTCAGCATTGAACACAATTTGAGAAATTGTTTTTAAATAAAGCACTTGCATTTGCATGTTCGCTTGAAAATGCACATTTTATCAAACCTTACGCATTTGTAAATTAAACAATAAATTTTAGCTTACTGAAAAGAAAATCAAAGCACAGATCTGGATATGTGGAAAGAAAACTTAAGTCATACAAAAATAATTCATATGTACAAAAAAGTACTCAAAAAAACACGTAACATACCAGGGGTAAAATAAGCTGGATAACATGGCCAAATTGTACAAGATTGTTAAAGCTAATACTGTACTAAAACATTAAATAATTCAAGTTTTACTTACAGTATACTTTATTTAAGGTACATTTGCAGAAATTTAAGAAATTCAACTTTATTTTCAAGAATTGCTATGATAATATTGCGAATAATGAATATTGCTTCACTACTTGACTATTTTTTTGCTATTTGACAAAACTTCACCGCTAGAACAATCCCCAGGCTGAGAGCGCAATTTGATTGGACAATTCTGATTTTCCGTTCCACCTTCAAATCTGCGGGCACTTTTTTCTCACTCTTTTGTCTGGCTTTTGTCTATGCGGTGTTCAATTCTTGTCTGTTATGCTGATCACCGCTTATGTTAATTTACTCATCTGCGTCAATTTTCTGAATATTACATATTACAAGAGAATGATGAGCTTTTGGAATCACGTAGAAAAAAATTGTCTCAATTGACCAGCTATGACGCACAAAAGCGGTTAGATCATCCATCGCTCTGAACTTGGAGAACCAATAATACTGCAGTTTTAGAAGACAGGTAATCATTTTTACAATTTTATATACACTTTTATTTTTTTGCAGCCGTTTATTTTTAAAAATAATATTTTCACTTCAAAGATATGACATTTTTTTCTATTTTCTCATCAACAAATATACTAGTGCTACGGTGAATGTGAATCTCATTGACACACAGTTATGTGATTTATGATATTAGTTCTTGTGTGTTTCTTTGATTTTAGTCAACAGTTGTTTCGCTTTCAGCATGAATTGAAATGTCCAAATAAATGAGTTTTAAGCTTTTAATTAAGGGTTAACGTGAAAAGTGAACATTGGCACATTGCATTGTCATTGTTGCCCATTATTCCGCAATGGGCTATTTTCGATAGCGCAAAACTTCATTTTTCTCATGTACTTTGCTTATTATTACGTGCCAGCTTATTTTCTGTAGTGCAGAAATTTTGCATAATACACGGTGTCCATTATTCGGCAGTGAATTTTTTCTTATAGAACGGCATTTTATTTTTATCATGCACTGCGTCCATTACTCCGCAGTGGGTTATTTTCTATGGCGCAGCAATTCACTTTTATCATGCAACGCGTCCATTACTCCGCGGTGGGTTATTTGCTGTGGCACAAGTTTTTATTTTATCCTGCACCGCTTTATCTGATTATGCACAGCGCTGTGATCGTTTGGGCATGACTGTTATTGTAATCTTGTGTTCTACTTTTAAAACTGTTTCTGAATGAACATTACCGTTAATAAAGCTGTTTTCAGTTTTATTTCAATCCAGAGACTTTACAAAAAAGAAATATGAAAGCCTTCAGCAGCTCCTGTGTTTGTCTACAGCGATCATTCATTGGTGGTTGATTCATGTTGGTTCATATGTGATAAACATTCAGATACATCCATGACTGAAATTTGATTTCTGATTTCTTTTATTTTTACTTTATGAATATAATTCAAGCAAGCTACACATGAAGAAGATGGACCGCATCATACGAAGATATTCATGTTGGTAAGTTGAAAATTTTTTTATATACAGTAGAACTCGATTATAACGATCTTGGTTATAATGAAGTCTCAGCTATTGCAATAGAAATAAACTTAACCATAAATCTATCAGTAAACTAAGCATATGTATGCAAACTCAGTTATAACGATACTCGGTTATAAAGATCGAAATTTCTGTCTCCCAAGCCTATCGTTATAACTGAGTTCTACTGTATTTTGCAATTAATTGACATGATAACTAATTATTGAGATTATAATTTCATAACATAATCAAGTAATAGAATGTTCATAATTTTTGTGATTTAACTTTTAAATTCAGTACCATAATTTCAAATATTTTCAAATACCATTTGTAAAAAAAGATTGAATTATCTTTCTTTTGAAAAATAATTTTTGGACTTGAGGCTTATTGCATTTAAGCTAGTGTTTGCGTGCGGGTTGTTTTTCAATTATGCAAATCAATTTGCTAAGAAACACCAGTGTTATCAGTAACTGAGTGCTTGGTGTTTTCTTGGCGTGCCGACGTGCAAGCCAGTTCACAGTTGCTCTAGATAACATTCAACTAATGAGTGGCATTTGAAGCATTTTTAGGCTAATGGTGTGCGGCAAATGAACAATGGCATTTTCAGTAGAATATTGTGGACACAACATCGCACTAAAAGCAATATATATTCACGTTGTGAATGGTATCCAAGTAATTAAATCACGTGACATAGCCAGAAGACGGACCTCATCTATACGAAGACATTTATTTTAGTGAGTTGCATTTATTTAGCATAATAGACTGCAACTCACTATGTATTTCTAGTGGCTTCTGGGCATCTAATTAATTTCAAATTTTCTATAAAAACTGATGAAAAACGCTATTTTTATTTACAGTGACGTCATTTAACTTATTTGGTATCCTAATAGATTCGATTTTGCAGTACAACGCCAATGCATGTCCTGCTTGCTCAACAAGCATTGAATCTGAAGCCACGTAAACGTATCCATAACAATCCAACAAAATTTGCATGCATTTTCTGGTAAACAAGTCTTACTGCGCCTGCATTATATTGAGCAAACAGTTTTTTTCACGACTGTTAATCTAAAAGTAATATACATAATACAACTTTACTTCATTTCAACTCTTTCATTTCAATCTCTACTCTTCTCTTCAACTCTCTTCTTCTTCAACTCTAGAAATTTCATTTCGACTATTCAATGATATCTCGATGTGAGGAGTGATATAATCATTTTGTGTATTCGAAATATCATCTTATCTCATGGCCTTATTTATTTATGGAAGATTGAAAATGTTTTCTGAAAATTTTGAAAATTTTTCATTTCAATCACTAAATTAACGTGTAAACTAGTTTACGGGGCAAAATTTTAGGGAGCAAATCCATTGAATTTTTCCCCTGAATTTTCCTTTTGCCTATATTATAACATAAAAATGCTGTCGAGTGCAAACTTTTTAACACCACAAGCGTGATGCATAATTTTCAGTAATTTAAACTGCATATGCATTACATTAAAGTATTCCATTGATTACGCTGACCTTTACAGTAAAAATTATTTAACTTTATTATCATTTTATTATTTAATTTTGCATCATTAGAACATTAGAGTTAGTTACATTTTTTATCTGATTAATTTTGTAAACACGTGCAGTCAGTGTGCTTATTTATTTTGGTGATATTTTGCTTTTTGCCATGAGTTCCTTTTATGTAGTGCATTTTTGAATTTTCAAATCTGAAATTCAGACACGCGGAGGCGTGTTATGACTAGGTCACTTTTTTGTTATGGCATTCTTTTTGATAGTTTATATTTTGACTGAATTTTAAATGTCAACGCCATTGCAGAATTTTCTAATAGTCTTCATTGGTATAGCACTTTATCTGAATTGCTTCTTCAAATCATTACTTCTTCTGCCTTTTTACAAGTCAGCATTTAATATAAACTTATTGTAAGCATTTTATTTCTTGCATTTATATTATTTCTAGTATGCAAAACGATGAAAAATGAATGTATTCGCAAACAGAAATGCATTCATGTTTGTCACGGCTAAAATAAAATTCGTTAAATAAATAAAGTGCAATGAAAAATATGCACTAGTCATATTTATCAGAATAAAAATTTGCATGCGAGTTCATTTGCTTTATTGACATATTGGAAACAATTTTAGTTCAGCGCCGTACGTGGATTGAAGCACTGCGTTTTCATTGGAAAAGTGACTGAAGACCACCAGCATTAAACGCCAAACAATTTATTTGCCGTTTATACATTATCATTTTTTTGGAATAACTTCAGAAAAATGATTTTTTTAATCAACATCGAGAAAGCATGAACATCAACAATGAGAAGATGGCGCATTTAGCAGTAAGTGGCAGTTTTATTTACTTTTATATCATAATCACATAACAATGCAATTGAGAATTGCAATTGAAAAAGAATAGGAGAGAATAGAATAGAGTTATTGAAGATTTGTTGAAATTTTATATGTAAGTTGATCAATTAGCATTTTTAATTGATATTTAAAGAATTACGATTTGTGAATGACAAATTTTGACTACAATAGCTTTTGAAATTGTATTTTTCATTTCATTCCATGTTTTGTTGAGAAGATAGGTGATTTAATGAACGTCAAATTTCTGTACAGTGAAGTTTGATGAAATAACACCATCTGTGTATTTTGCATCTAATATTAAAATATGGTCTTCTAAAAATTACCTTTACGGTAGCTAGCATGCGCGTCCAACTAAACATAAACAAGCTTCTACTTCCAAGACGCTCACGTAAAATTAGCTTTATTTGAACTTTTTTTATTTAAGAAAATTTTCAGACATACGAAGATGTGTTTTGACTAAGTCAGTTTTTTGTTATGGCGATTCTTGTCAGATAGTTTATATTTTGACTGAGTTTTTTATTTTACCTTTATCGTCAAGGTCATTTCTTTTTTCAAATAGTACTGGTTAGGTGAATTTAACAGTGCATTTCCTCTGCTCATATTGCATTGCGGCATAGGTTAGAGTTTATCTTCAGCAAATAAAAGGTCTAATGCACTAAAAACCGTTTTCTGACGCTGCATTATGCAAATAACGATCGCCGTAAAGGTGTCTTATCATTAGCAAGGTTGTACTTGTTTGTTTGACTTCCGTGGCGAGTGGTAGCGTTGCGAAACGTTCTCTGAGTTAATTTACGGCGTTCATTAGCTGCTGAATCCGTTTATAATTTTTGAAGGTATTCCATTTTTTGTTATTTCTTTTTCAAAACTCTACATAATCATTTTGTTGACGTTATCTTTAATTGAAAAGACAGTTTTGCTTCTTTTATTTCAAAATACTGCGTTCAATTTCTAATTGTTCCAGTATGATAAAGTGACAAAATTTTTGATTTATCATTTAGCATTCTTGCATATATGAACAATGAAGACAGGAAAAAGTGAAAATGTGGACGAAAGGTACCAGAACAAAAGAAGACCAGAGCTATATGTGGTTCGCAGTGGGTCCCATTTCTGTAAATCTGGGGAAAGAGATACTTTGGAAAAGTGAAGTTATCCCATAGTTTAATTAAGTTAGGGACCAACCTACATAACTGAGTTTTGATTTTTAATGCAGTATTTGGTCTTTCACGCAGCCAAATTAATGTATGCAACTCCTTACAGTGTCCAAATAATTTGTGATTATCGTCTTTCTTGCAATTTTTTTTTCATTTTTAAAATTTTACATTTACGTTTGTTTTGAAAACTTTCCAAAGAAAATTTTTTAAATTTTATTTTTTTAAATATTTTCATTCATTCAAACTTTACTTTTTTGCCTTTTTTATTTTATGAATTTAATTGATTTTTGAATTTATCCAATTATTTCTTTTCAATTTTTTATTTTGACTTTAACTTTCAAAAAACTCTGACACATGAAGCATAGCGTACAAATACGTAAACCCGTAATGAACCGTAATACACATGGAGAAGAAAGAAGAAAGGTTGAGCAAGTCACGATAGGTTGGATCGAATCGTTCGTTGGTCAATTTGAGGTAAGTGTAGACACACACGTTGGAGAAGACACGATTTGCCGAAGTCGAGCGCGAAAGGATTCTTCATTACAAAGACACAATGAATAAAATTTGTTACCATTTTCACAGACGTAACAAAAGGCCAATACTGCATTATTTCATAACGATGATGATCATGTAAGATTAGTTAATAGGAAAATCATGTTTGCCATTACTAGTTGCCAGCCAGCAATATTAAATAGTTTATAGGAACAAACAAAGAACAGTTAAAAATGGGGAAAATAAAATAATACACGTAACGCAAGTAAATAATTAAAATATATGTAAAAGTAAGACAAAAAATATTAATACAAACAAGGCACAGTAACATAAGAATGCATAAGAACAAGGCAAGAACAGCAATTCTTTATCAATAAAAATTCTTGAAAATAAACGCAATGTAATGAAAATAAAAAAGTTGAAGTTTGGCATAAATGAGCTCTGCAAAATGGTAAACATGCTCAGCGGAGTGCGGCTTGAATATTTAATGGAGGTGGATGATGGAGAGACCAAAAAGGACCCCATGCTAGATTTTAGCAATTTTTCTCAAACCTTCCAAACAAGTAGCCCAAACCAGATTACGTACATGTTACATGGCTGAAAGCAGTTACTGTCGCTGACTTTGCTCTTCATGTTTAATGAATAACGATATAGCTGTCAAACATGACACTCAATATTACTGTACATTTTGTTGAATCATCTTAAATTTTCATTGCCTTTGTGTAATTAAAACTCATACTTCACTCACGTGTTTGTCATTTCAACTTATTTTTCAATAAAAATAAACATTTAATCAGTGTCGTGCTTTCAGTTAACGAATCATACCGCCCATTTTGCACCTTCGCAGCTTTTTGAGCATTTTCGTTAATTTCATATTTTCCAGAAAAGTTGATGAAAAACAGTCAAAATAAATTTCAGACTTGAAGAGCCTTCATTTAACTTATTTATTATCAAATTAATGCATTCAATTTTGCACTTCAACGCCAGTGCAATCACCCTGCTCAACAAGCATTGAATCCGAAGCTACATTGAACAATAGGCCTAGCATTCCAGCAAAAATTTGCATACATTTTATGGTAAACAAGTCTCACTGCGCCTGCTTTTCATTACGTTAAAATAAGAAAAAATTTTACGTTAATGTTAATCTAAAATTACACTAAAAACAATATACACGATACAGCTTTACAATAATAACAATTACGTTATTCCCCATTACTAGATGTCATTGGATTGCTGAAAAAGAAGCATATCAAAAGAATTTTTTTTCTATATTAGAAGACTTCTTGAAAGCCGCTTGTATCGAGCTGTTGTTACTAAGCAAACAAACGGTAAGGCAACCCATGAAAATTTGCATGTTAACGAGACACGCCTAATAGTGATGAAATAATTTGATTTAACTTCCGCTTTAAAACTAACTTAAAAGCTTTACTTAAATTACTTTATTTGTGCTATCCAATGGTATCTAGATGTGCAAAGCAATACTGTAGTTACCAATGTAAAGTTTCATCTCATATATTTCTGTTTTTGAGCTTTCTGCTGTTGTGCTTCAACGGTCGCGGAGACTATGTTTACTGTAGAAGGTGAATAAAAAGAAAATATTGTACTTGTTTAGCGAATATTAAAAATTTTTATTTGTGGAATGAAAATCAAATATTAATCATCGATGTGCATGCTGCGTTCACTTTCATTTTGCATCAATTCATGAATTGAATTTTGTTCTGAGGTTGATTTCAAATATTTGTAGGCTGATGGTTGCCTGCATGCTCAGAATAGAAGATGTCTTCAAAAAAGTTCGACAAGCATCATTATTTTTATTCAAAATGGTCAATCATCTTTTGCAGCTCTTCAAAAAACATCTCTCCAAATGATGGGAAGCTGACTATTTTTGTAAGTTACAGTTTTCTATTAAATAACATCATAATATTGCTGAAAGCAGATAATGAATTTATATTTGCTGAACATTTCTGAATTCCGCTTTACTACGAGTAAATTTGTTGTGTGCTACTTCTGCAGCGAAACCATACAGCAGTTGATTAAAATATTTAAATTTTCAAAAAGGAAAACAAATGTATTATATAAGAATAGATATTGAAAGCGCAAAATCAAAATACTGTCATACTTTAATGGAGTTGTCAGTACTGACGGCATCCTGCTCATATTACACCGCAAGTTGATGTTGTGATTGATATACACAATTCACTAGCAGGAATTGTGTCGTCAGCTGTTACCATATTTTACAAATTTAAGTAATTGATTGAAACCGTTTATATGAAAATGAATTTTTTTTCCTACATGCAGTTTTTCAGCTGCGATAGCCTTAGCTACGTTTGGAGCATTGAGAAAGTTTTCTCAAAATTTTGCACAATATTTTTGATTGAAAACAATAAATGAATGTGAATTAGTATACGATGCAAAGTTTTAGTGGGAAAAATAAATAAATTTGTAATAAATAGCTTCTTCATTTTGTCGTTGCTTATATTATAATAACTGCAACAACCGTGATGCACAATTTTCTGTAATTTAAACTGAACGTGCATTACATTAAAGTATTAATTGATTATGCAGAGATTTTCAGTAATTGTTATGTTTGTAATTCTTTTATTTTCTGCACTTATTTTCCTTTTTTCCAAAGAGTTTGATAAAAATTTCTTTCCATTCTTTAATTTCGCTGAATATCATGGTATTCTTTGCAAAGTATTACTATCATGCTGACTATTATTTTATGCGTAAGCAGTGATTATTCACCAATAGTTGATTGTTGCATAATTTTCATATGATCAGAGTTGCTGTGAAGCTTCATTTACGTAAGTGAGTTTTTCATACTTTTTAGAATTACGTCATAATATTATCTGAGAAGAATGCTGACTTTCATCTGCAAAGTATTGAAGATTATGCTGTGGCTCAGTAATTATTATAATCATTCGTGCTAGCAGTTTACATTGTGTTACATTTTCAAAGAATATGTGCATTTCTAGGTCAGAAGAATAACTTTATGCTAATGTGAAGGTGAGCATTGCCGATGGCATTTCGCATCGAGTAATTTCCGCCCTTCTATATAAATTTCTGTTTATTAAGAGAACTTCATTATGATATAAATATTTGCTGGCGAAGACCGCTCTTATTACT